>CM076580.1:376581844-376862745 GCA_034641835.2 Pinus albicaulis
TACCTGTCTTCTTCACATCAGATGCTCTGTCAGAAATAAATATAACCAGAATAATGAGAATCATCATACATTGCTCTCCTTGTGATGGTACATTACTAATCTCTATAATGTATCTCACATCCTTCATGCAATCATTATGAGAAATAATATTTAGAAGGGGATGACTACAGTAGGGTCAATATTCCCTACGTTTCTGACCGGTCTTCCTTCCTTTTCCAGCTTTGCTTGAAGTTTCTTATTGTGTGCTGGAAATTGTTCAATTTCTCAGATCTGTTCATCCTGAATTCTTTTTCTACATGTCCATACTTGTTACAGGCATAACATCTTGCATGACCAGAAAAGTAAGCATATGGATCATAATGTGTTTTTCTATACTTTCTTCTATTGCAATCAGCTGTTTTATGACCATACTTGTTGCATGAAAAACAATATCCCTTAAAGAACCCAGAGTACCTATCTGTATAGAATCTGTTTGTTTGTGACTGAAACAATTTGCTTCTGCAATTTGCTGCAACATGCCCATAATTATGACATTTAAAGCATTCAACATTATTGATCAAAGGAGGGAATGATTTCTTTTGAGAGTTCATGATTGTCGGTTGACCTTTTGCTTCTTTCAACACTTCAGGCTTTGCATTGATATCCTTTGAATCTTTAGCACTTCCTTGTGAACTAGATTCTCCTTTAATAGTTTCATGAAAACCAAGAGCAAGTTTAACAGAAGGAGACCTTTGACTACTAAGAATATTTTCTAGAATCTTAGTACTATCTTGAAACCTCAAGAGTTTATCCTTTTCTTCTAATTTACCTTTGAGAATGTTTACCTCAACCTCCAATTTTTGACATTGATTCATCATGCTTTCTTCAACCATTTTTCCTTCTTCTACTTGATCGTTCAAATTTAAGATCTCTTCTTTCAACCCATTTTCTTGCTCTTCAAAGATTTGTAAAAGTTCTTCATTCTTCTTATTTGATTTTTCCAGATCTGTTTTGAGCAAGATGATTTCTGCTTCACGTCCTTCCTTTTCAAATGATTGTAGAAGTTCTTAATTCTTCTTATTTGATGCTTCAAGGTCTGCTTTCAGAGAGATGATTTCTGCTTCAAGTCCTTCACTGTGATTGGTTACTTTGTCCTGCAGTCTTTGATACATTTCTATCTGTCCCTTCATTGTTTCTATCTGTTCATTCAATCTACAGATCACATCCTTGAGAATAGATTCCCTCCTTTTAAATTGATCCCAAAAATTACTTTCATCATTGATCTTGAGATTTGCTTCTAGACTTATACTGTTACTTTCACTATCTTCATCATTGCATGCACAAGTGAGTGGATTACAAGAACAACAATCAATACCTGTTTCCTCTTCTTCATTTTCTGCTGCACATGTTTTCTGAGATATCTTCTTTTCTTGAGTAGCCTTCTTCTTTTGCTTCTTTGCCATGAGCACTAGTAGATCTTGGTCAGAATATTCTTCATCTTCACTTGAAATTTCATTATTATCTTCATTTGCATAATAACTCTTTCCCTTTTCAAATTGTTTATAAGGACATTTAGCAGCATAATGACCCACTCTTCCACAATCAAAACATTTGAAGGGAAGCTTACCTCTAAATCTTCCAGTACCTGGTTGGAGTCTTCTCACAAAATTTGCTTCTTCTTCTTCTGATATATAACTTGATTCCTTGACAACTTCCTTTTCTTTTCCTTTTGCACATGCCTTAAAGGCAACTTCTTTGATTTTAGAGGGACCTCCTTGTCTCATTTTATAAGAAGTCAGAATACCATGTACTTGAACAATAGTAAGAGTTTGCAGGTCTTGCCTTTCTTCAATAGCTGATACTTTTGACTCAAATTTTGAAGTTAAAGATCTTAAGACTTTTTCCACCAGAGTAGTATTGGTTATGGTTTCACCCAAACTTCTCATACGATTTACAATATCATCTAGACGTAAAAGGAAACTGGCAATACTCTCATCACTATGCATCCTTAAATTTTCATATTCAATTCTGAGAGTTTGGAGTTTTGCACTTTTTACCTTTGTATCTCCTTCATAGCTCAGAATGATTTTGTCCCATATTTCTTTTGCTAAATTTAGCTGCATCACTTTAGCAAATTCTGGTTCAGACAGGCTTCCTAATAGGACATTGACGACTTTGGCATTGATTTCATATTTCTTACTTTCTGCTGCATCAGTAGGAATACTTGCCGGATACTGATAACCTCCTTCCACGATTTCCCATACTTCTGCACCAAGACTTTGCAGATATGCTTTTGTTCGTATCTTCCAGAATAACAGATTATTTCCATTGAATAGAGGTGGCCTTATAGACATTAACCCTTCATGACTTCCCATTTCGACGGATCTCCTTCAAGCGATCAAGCTTCTGCAGAAGGACCGGCTCTGATACCAATTGTTGGGAAAAATACTGAGAGGGGGGGGTGAATCAGTATATAGGGCATACTCAAGAATTTTTAATTTTTCTTACTTGAAAACACATACACAACTTTCATGTAGCCAACTCACGTTTACACGCGGATATCCTTAATAAAACATGTGTATGTCTAGCAATCTTATTATGCAGATAATTCTTCACTTATATCATTCCATCATTCATTCATTAGATGTTCAATAAACAGTAAGCATGAGCAGTAATAACAGAATAAACTATCACAAATAAGCAACACACACTATCAGGATTTGTGTGGAAACCCAAGTCGGAGAAACATCTTACAACCATGTACTGGCGCAGACTCATACCATCACGCAGGCACCCACCTGCAGAAGGCTACAACCTTCTCTCATTTATGAGCCTCTCCTAGAAGGGAGCTACAACCCCGTGCTCTCGTTTACAAGCCTCTCCTGGAAGGGAGCTACGACCCCCTATTCTCATTTACCAGCCTCACCTAGAAGGGAGCTACAACCCCCTGACTGAAGGCTACAACCCTCAGCACCACCATGGACCATGTTTCATCAATTTTCACACTGGATCCAACAGCTTCCATACAACATATCTTGTAGGCCACTTTTCATCAGATTTTCAGACTGGACCCACTCCACACATTTAAGCTCAACATTCATCAAACTGAAACTTATAACCCCATCAATTCATTCACTGAACATCAACCAATCAACCAACTTGATCTTCAATTAACAGAATCAGTAGCATATTTATCATTCAAACAACCCAGTTCTATATGAATACATCATTGACAGATAGCAGTTAAAAAACAGAACAGATCGGATATTTCATACCACATACTTTAGTAAAACCCTAGATTCCATACCCGCTTTTTCTTCACTGAACCTGCGTATGTACGCACTTTCATATAGACCAACCCGCGTATACTTCAGTGCATTCTTCAGAAAATCCTTTCTTCCCATACGTGCTTTTCCTTAAGCAGACCCGCGTATACACGTGCTTTTGTTGAAGCGAACCTGCGTATACATCTGTAACTTTTCAGGACTGTGCAGCTCTTCAGATGAGATAAACAACTCAAATTTCATCCCTTACATCAGAGAGTATTTCGCCTCATCTCAGATCTAAACAATCCATAATCAGATCTAGAAAATACATATACATTTCAGATCTAGATATCCCTCTTCATCATTTTCTTCATAGTTGCATCATAGATTCATATCTATCAATCAAGAACAGAGTTCATCCATGCATATATTCCTTAGAGAGATTTATTCATTCACCACCCTTACTCCTGCACTATCTTGCACTATGGTTTTCTTCTCCTTAAATAGATTTGGCCTTTATCAATACCATGAGCCAAAACCACACACCTTCCGATGGTATTCCTGAATGGGATCAAATAGATAATCCAACGCTCAATACAATGGGTCAATACCATGGTAATGCCCCTAGGTATCATCGTTTTTAGAGCGCAAAAGGCATACGTGACTTTGAGCGTTCGTATTCGTGTGTATATGCAACTTTGCCTCATAAAAACTGCGTATATGCTAACCCTGAATGTATACGCGGGTTCCCTTCACAAAAGTTGCGTATACATTATGACATATTATATTTATCATTTTTCTGGCACTTACTAGAAATGTTTTCTCTGTCACATCTAAACTGATATGTAGATACATCATTCTTACATCTTTAGTACATAGGTTGCTTATCATAGGCAACTCATCAAGTAGGTTTCCATCAAGGAAAACATCATTAAGTAGATTGCCATTATCTTCATCAAGTGGGTTGCCATCAAGGACAACACTCTGCATCATATTGCCAACAATCTCCCCCTTTGGATTTGATGACAACCACAATGGTGTTTGATCACAACAGATAGATACATTAAGCATAATGATATTCTCCCCTATTCAAACACCATGTCACTCTCCCCCTTTGACATCAAGGGCAAAGGGAGGATCAAAAACTCACACAAGGTTTTTCTGCTCATGTAGAAAGAAGAGCATTGTAGATCTAAAGTGCACTGAAGTTACCATGCTCCCCCCTGAGTTCATGCTGAATGTTCAAACATATTTTTCAAAGAAGTACATGAATCTATGACCTTTCCTATCACCAAGGACTCATACTTACATCAATGATCCAACCAAGTGGATTTACATAAGAGACTGAAGTACCCAACCAAGTGCGTTTACACATTTCGACTCAACTTCCCAACCAAGTGGGTTTACACAATTTGACTCAACTACCCAACCAAGTGGGTTTACAAAATGAATAAGTCCATACATGACTGAATATTACAATTTTACATCATAGATCTCATCATGACCTTTTCATTAAATTACAAATATGACCTTTTATGACCACTACCAAGAAGACCTCAAAACAGATCATGTTTCAGAACCATCATAATGCCAACAATGCATTATACTCAGCAAGTCCAATGCTCCCCCTGAAAAATGTACATCCAAGCATATTTTCCATATGACCAAGGCTCCTCCTTAGCTTGTGCATCCTGAACACTTTCAACAGCAAGTCATCAGCAACAATCTCTGCATGATCTGTCTTTATCTCTGAATCATAAGACTTCTATCTCATCCATGTGTGAAAGCAAGGAATACTCTTCAGCAAAAAGAAAACAGGGCTCATTCATATTCTCATCATAAGAAACCATGTATCATTTCATCATCATTTAGAACTGAATAATAAGTAGATACACTACCAATAATACAATCATTAATAGTCAGACTGATGCTCCCCCTGAACCTATGCTCCTGATCTTCAGCTGTCATACAAATTTTCTTGTCACAAGTTCATACGCGACTGTCTCCACTGTAACTCGCGTGTATACACGGATTTAGTTTATTGAACCCGCATATGGTAAGTGAAACATTGAAAGCTTCACATTCCTTCATATCCCCCTGAAGTTGTACCACATGTACCTGTCTTCTTCACATCAGATGCTCTGTCAGAATTAAATATAACCAGAATAATGAGAATCATCACATATTGCTCCCCCTGTGATGATACATTACTAATCTCTATAATGTATCTCACATCATTCATGCAGTCATTATGAGAAATAAGCTTTAGAAGCGGATGACTGCAGTAGGGTCAATATTCTCTACGTTTCTAACCGATCTTCCTTCGTTTTCCAGCTTTGCTTGGAGTTTCTTATTGCGTGCTGGAAATTGTTCAATTTCTCAGATCTGTTCATCCTGCATTCTTTTTCTACATTTCCATACTTGTTACAGGCATAACATCTTGCATGACCAGAAAAGTAAGCATATGGATCATAATGTGTTTTTCTATACTTTCTTCTATTGCAATCAGCTGCTTTATGACCATACTTGTTGCATGAAAAACAATGTCCCTTAAAGAACCCAGAGTACCTTTCTGTATAGAATCTGTTTGTTTGTGACTGAAACAATCTGCTTCTGCAATTTGCTGCAACATGCCCATAATTATGACATTTAAAGCATTCAACATTATTGATCAAAGGAGGGAATGATTTCTTTTGAGAGTTCATTATTTTCGGTTGACCTTTTGCTTCTTTCAACACTTCAGGCTTTGCATTGATATCCTTTGAATCTTTAGCACTTCCTTGTGAACTAGATTCTCCTTTAACAGTTTCATGAAAACCAAGACCAAGTTTAACAGAAGGATACCTTTGACTACTAAGAATATTTTCTAGAATCTTAGTACTATCTTGAAACCTCAAGAGTTTATCCTTTTCTTCTAATTTACCTTTGAGAATGTTTACCTCAACCTCCAATTTTTGGCATTGCTTCATCATGCTTTCTTCAACCCTTTTTCCTTCTTCCACTTGATCATTCAAATTTAAGATCTCTTCTTTCAACCCATTTTCTTGCTCTTCAAAGATTTGTAAAAGTTCTTCATTCTTCTTATTTGATTTTTCCAGATCTGTTTTGAGCGAGATGATTTCTGCTTCACGTCCTTCCTTTTCAAATGATTGTAGAAGTTATTCATTCTTCTTATTTGATGCTTCAAGGTCTGCTTTCAGAGAGATGATTTCTGCTTCAAGTCCTTCACTGTGATTGGTTACTTTGTCCTGCAGTCTTTGATACATTTCTATCTGTCCCTTCATTTTTTCTATTTGTTCATTCAATCTAGAGATAACATCCTTGAGAATAGATTCCCTCCTTTTAAATTGATCCCAAAAATTACTTTCATCATTGATCTTGAGATTTTCTTCTAGACTTATACTGTTACTTTCACTATCTTCATCATTGCATGCACAAGTGAGTGGATTACAAGAACAACAATCAATACCTGTTTCCTCTTCTTCATTTTCTGCTGCACATGTTTTCTGAGATATCTTCTTTCCTTGAGTAGCCTTCTTCTTTTGCTTCTTTGCCATGAGCACTAGCAGATCTTGGTCAGAATCTTCTTCATCTTCACTTGACATTTCATTATTATCTTCATTTGCATAATAACTCTTTCCCTTTTCAAATTGTTTATAAGGACATTTAGCAACATAATGACCCACTCTTCCACAATAAAAACATTTGAAGGGAAGCTTACCTCTAAATCTTCCAGTACCTGGTTGGAGTCTTCTCACAAAATTTTCTTCTTCTTCTTCTGATATATGACTTGATTCCTTGACAACTTCCTTTTCTTTTCCTTTTGCACACGCCTTAAAGGCATCTTCTTTGATTTGAGAGGGACCTCCTTGTCTCATTTCATAAGAAGGTCAGAATACCATGTACTTGAACAATAGTAAGAGTTTGCAGATCTTGCCTTTCTTCAATAGCTGATATTTTTGACTCAAATTTTGAAGTTAAAGATCTTAAGACTTTTTCCACCAGAGTAGTATCGGTTATGGTTTCACCCAAACTTCTCATACGATTTACAATATCATCTAGACGTAAAAAGAAACTGGCAATACTCTCATCACTATGCATCCTGGAATTTTCATATTCAATTCTGAGAGTTTGGATTTTTGCACTTTTTACCTTTGTATCTCCTTCATAGCTCAGAATGATTTTGTCCCATATTTCTTTTGCTGAATTTAGCTGCCTCACTTTAGTAAATTCTGGTTCAGACAGGCTTCCTAATAGGACATTGACAGCTTTGGCATTGATTTTATATTTCTTACTTTCTGCTGCATCAGTAGGAATACTTGCCGGATACTGATAACCTCCTTCCACGATTGCCCATACTTCTGCACCAAGAATTTGCAGATATGCTTTTGTTCGTATCTTCCAGAATAACAGATTATTTCCATTGAATAGAGGTGGCCTTATAGACATTAACCCTTCATGACTTCCCATTTCGATGGATCTCCTTCAAGCGATCAAGCTTCTGCAGAAGGACCTTCTCTGATACCAATTGTTGGGAAAAATGCCGAGAGGGGGGGTGGGGGGGGGTGAATCAGTATTTAGGGCATACTCAAGAATTTTTACTTTTTCTTACTTGAAAACACATACGCGACTTTCATGTAGCCAACTCGCGTATAAACGCCGATATACTTAATAAAACATGCGTATGTCCATCAATCTTATTATGCAGATAATTCTTCACTTATATCATTCCATCATTCATTCATTAGATGTTCAATAAATAGTAAGCATGAGCAGTAATAACAGAATAAACCATCACACATAAGCAACACACATGAACACCAGGATTTTAGGTGGAAACCCAAGTCGGGAGAAAACCACCGCTGCCGTTGTCTCAGCCTTCAATATTTTATTATAGAGAAAACATCTTACAACCATGTACTAGCGCAGACTCATACCAGCACGCAGGCACCCACCTGCAGAAGGCTACAACCTTCTCTCGTTTACCAGCCTCTCCTGGAAGGGAGCTACAACCCCCTGCTCTCGTTTACCAGCCTCTCCTGGAAGGGAGCTACGACTCCCTGCTCTCGTTTACCAGCCTCACCTGGAAGGGAGCTACAACCCCCTGACTGAAGGCTACAACCCTCAGCACCACCATGGACCACGTTTCATCAATTTTCACACTGGATCCAACAGCTTCCATACAACATATCTTGTAGGCCACTTTTCATCAGATTTTCAGATTGAACCCACTCCACACATTTAAGCTCAACATTCATCAAACTTAAACTTATAACCCCATCAATTCATTAATTGAATCATCAACCAATCAATCAACAACTTGATATTCAATTAACATAATCAGCAGCATATTCATCATTCAAACAACCCAATTATGTATGAATACATCATTGACAGATAACAGTAAAACAACAGAACAGATTAGATATTTCATACCACATACTTCAGTAAAACCCTAGATTCCATACGCGCTTTTACTTCACTGAACCTGCGTATGTACGTGCTTTCATATAGACCAACCCGCGTATACTTCAGTGCATTCTTCAGAAAATAATTTCTGCCCATACGCGCTTTTCCTTAAGCAGATCCGCGTATACATGCGCTTTTGCAAAAGCAAACCTGCGTATAAATCTGTAACTTTTCAAAACTGTGCAGCTCTTCAGATCAGATAAAGAACTCAGATTTCATCGCTTACTTCAGAGAGTATTTCGCCTCATATCAGATCTAAACAATCCATAATAAGATCTAGAAAATACATATACATTTCAGATCTAGAGATCCCTCTTCATCACTTTCTTCATAGGTGCATCATAGATTTAGATCTAGCAATCAAGAACAGATTTCATCCATGCAGATATTCCTTAGAGAGATTTATTCATTCACAACCCTTACTCATGCACACCCTTGCACTATGGTTTTCTTCTCCTTAAACAGATTTGGTCTTTATCAATACCATGAGCCAAAACCACACAACTTCCGATGGTATTCCTGGATGGGATCAAATAGATAATCCAACACTCAATACAATGGGTCAAGACCATGGTAAAACCCCTAGGTATCATAGTTTTTAGAGCGCAAAAGGCATACGCGACTTTGAGCGTGCATATTCGTGTGTATACGCAACTTTGCCTTATTAAAACTGCGTATATGCTAACCCTGAATGTATACGCGGGTTCCCTTCACAAAAGTAGAGTATATACGTGGGTTGCCTTCACAAAAGTAGCGTATACATTGTGACATATTATATTTATCATTTTCCTGGCACTTACTGGAAATGTTTTCTCTGTCACATCTGAACTGATCTGTAGATACATCATTCTTACACCTTTAGCACATAGGTTGCTTATCATAGGCAACTCATCAAATAGGTTTCCATCAACGAAAACTTCATTAATCATATTTCCATTATCTTCATCAAGTGGGTTGCCATCAAGGACAACACTCTGCATCATATTGCCAACAATCTCCCCCTTTGGACTTGATTGCAACCACGATGGTGTTTAATCACAACAGATAGATACATTAAGCATAATGATATTCTCCCCCTATTCAAACACCATGTCACTCTCCCCATTTGACATCAAGGGAAAAGGGCAGATCAAAAACCAACACAAGGTTTTTCTGCTCATGTAGAAAGAAGAGCGTTGTAGATATGATGTGCACTGAAGTTACCATGCTCCCCCCTCAGTTCATGCTGAATGTTCAAAAATATTTTTCAATGAGGTACATGACTCTATGACCTTTCCTATCACCAAGGACTCATACTTACATCAATGATCCAACCAAGTGGATTTACATAAGAGTCTCAAGTACCCAACCAAGTGGGTTTACACATTTTGACTCAACTTCCCAACCAAGTGGGTTTACACATTTTGACTCAACTACCCAACCAAGTGGGTTTACAAAATGAAAAAGTCCTTACATGACTGAATATTACAATTTTACATCATATATCTCATGATGACCTTTTCATCAAATTACAAATATGACCTTTTATGACCACTACCAAAAAGACCTCAAAAGAGATCATGTTTCAGAACCATCATAATGGCAACAATGCATTATACTCAGCAAGTCTAATGCTCCCCATGAAAAATGTACATCCAAGCATATTTTCCATATGACCAAGGCTCCTCCTTAGCTTGTACATCCTGAACACTTTCAAGAGCAAGTCATCAGCAACAATCTCTGCATGATCTGTCCTTATCTCTGAATCATAAGACTTCTATCTCATCCATGTGTGAAAGAAAGGAATACTCTTCAGCAAAAAGCAAACAGAGCTCATTCATATTCTCATCAGAAGAACCATGTATCATTTCATCATCATTTAGAACTGAATAATAAGTAGATACAGTGCCAATAATACAATCATTAATAGTCAGACTGTTGCTCCCCCTGAACCTGTGCTCCTGATCTTCAGCTGTCATACAAATTTTCTTGTCACAAGTGCATACGCGACTGTCTCCATTGTAACTCACGTGTATACGTGGATTTAGTTCACTGAACCCGCGTATGGTAAGTGAAACATTGAAAGCTTCACATTCCTTCATCTCCCCCTGAAGTTGTACCACCTGTACCTATCTTCTTCACATCAAATGTTCTGTCAAAAATAAATATAACCAGAATAATGAGAATCATCATACATTGCTCCCCCTGTGATGATACATTACTAATCTCTATAATGTATCTCACATCATTCATGCAGTCATTATGAGAAATAAGATTTAGAAGCGGATGACTGCAATAGGGTCAATATTCCCTACGTTTCTGACCGGTCTTCCTTCCTTTTCCAGCTTTGCTTGAAGTTTCTTATTGTGTGCTGGAAATTGTTCAATTTCTTAGATCTTTTCATCCTGCATTATTTTTATACATGTCCATACTTGTTACAGGCATAACATCTTGCATGACCAGAAAAGTAAGCATATGGATCATAATGTGTTTTTCTATACTTTCTTCTATTGGAATTAGCTACTTTATGACCAAACTTGTTGCATGAAAAACAATATCCCTTAAAGAACCCAGAGTACCTTTCTGTATAGAATCTATTTGGTTGTGACGGAAACAATCCGCTTCTGCAATTTTCTGCAACATGCCCATAATTATGACATTTAAAGCATTCAACATTATTGATCAAAGGAGGGAATGATTTCTTTTGAGATTTTATGATGGTCGGTTGACCTTTTGCTTCTTTCAACACTTCAGGCTTTGCATTGATATCCTTTGAATCTTTAGCACTTCCTTGTGAACTAGATTCTCCTTTAATAGTTTCATGAAAACCAAGACCAATTTTAACAGAAGGAGACCTTTGACTACTAAGAATATTGTCTAGAATCTTAGTACTATCTTGAAACCTCAAGATTTTATCCTTTTCTTCTAATTTACCTTTGAGAATGTTTACCTCAACCTCCAATTTTTGGCATTGCTTCATCATGCTTTCTTCAACCCTTTTTACTTCTTCTACTTGATCATTCAAATTTAAGATCTCTACTTTCAACCCATTTTCTTGCTCTTCAAAGATTTGTAAAAATTCTTCATTCTTCTTATTTGATTTTTCCAGATCTGTTTTGAGCGAGATGATTTTTGCTTCACGTCCTTCCTTTTCAAATGATTGTAGAAGTTCTTCATTCTTCTTATTTGATGCTTCAAAGATGCTGCTTTCCCGGAGAGATGATTTGTGCTTCAAGTCCTTCAACGTGATTGGTTACTTTGTCCTGCGAGTCTTTGATACATTTCTATCTTTGTCCCTTCATTGTTTCTATACGTTCATTCAATCTAGAGATCACATCCTTGAGAATAGATTCCCTCCTTTTAAATTGATCCCAAAAATTACTTTCATCATTGATCTTGAGATTTGCTTCTAGACTTATCTTGTTACTTTCACTATCTTCATCATTGCATGCACAAGTGAGTGGATTACAAGAACAGAAATCAATACATGTTTCCTCTTCTTCATTTTCTGCTGCACATGTTTTTACGAGATATCTTCTTTTCTTGAGTAGCCTTCTTCTTTTGCTTCTTTGCCATGAGCACTAACGAGATCTTGGTCAGAATCTTCTTCATCTTCACTTGGACATTTCATTATTATCTTCATTTGCATAATAACTCTTTCCCTTTTCAAATTGTTTATAAGGACATTTAGCGGCATAATGACCCACTCTTCCACAATCAAAACATTTGAAGGGAAGCTTACCTGAATCTTCGAGTACCTGGTTGGAGTCTTCTCACAAAATTTGCTTCTTCTTCTTCGATATATAACTTGATTCCTTGACAACTTCCTTTTTCTTTTCCTTTGCACACGCCTTAAAGCTGACTTCTTTGATTTGAGAGGGACCTCCTTCTCTCATTTCATAAGCGATCAGAATACCATGTAGTTGAACAATAGTAAGAGTTTGCGAGATCTTGCGCTTTCTTCAATAGGCGATACTTTTGACTCAAATTTTGAAGTTAAAGATCTTAAGACTATTTCCACCGGAGTAGTATTGGTTATGGTTTCACCCCAAACTTCTCATACGATTTACAATATCATCTAGACGTAAAAAAAGCTGGCAATACTCTCATCACTATGCATCACTGAAAATTTTCATATTCAATTCAGAGTTTTGGAGTTTTTCACTTTTTCACCTTTGTATCTCCTTCATAGCTCAAGAATGATTTTGTCCCATATTTCTTTTTGCTTGAATTTGTTTGCATCACTTTAGCAGAATTCTGGTTGAGACAAGCTTCCTAATAGGACATTGACGGCTTTGGCATTGATTTCATATTTCTTACTTTCTGCTTTGCATACGGTAGGAATACTTGTCGGGATCATGCTGATAACCTCCTTCCACGATTGCCCATACTTCTACACCAAGACTTTGCGAGATATGATTTTGTTCGTATCTTCCGAATAACAGATTATTTCCATTGAATAGAGGTGGCCTTATAGACATTAACCCTTCATGACTTCCCATTTCGAAGGATCTCCTTCGAGCGATCAAGCTTCTGCGAGAAGGACCGGCTCACGATACCAATTGTTGGGAAAAAATGCTGAGAGGGGGGTGAATCGGTATTTAGGGCATACTCAAGACTTTTTACTTTTTCTTACTTGAAAACACATACGCGACTTTCATGTAGCCAACTCGCGTATACACGCGGATATACTTAATAAAACATGCGTATGTCAGCAAATCTTATTATGCGAGATAATTCTTCACTTATATCATTCCATCATTCATTCATTAGATGTTCAATAAATAGTAAGCATGAGCAGTAATAACGAATAAACCATCACACATAAGCAACACACATGAACACCGGGATTTTAGGTGGAAACCCAGAGTCGGGAGAAAACCACCGTATGTCGTTGTCTCGACCTTCAATATTTTATTATAGAGAAAACATCTTACAACCATGTGCTTGGCGCGGACTCATACCGGCACGCGAGGCACCCACCGGCGAGAGGGCTACAACCTTCTCTCGTTTACCGGCCTCTCTGGAAGGGAGCTACAACCCCTTGCTCTCGTTTACCGGCCTCTCATGGAAGGGGAGCTACCACCCTACGCTCTCGTTTACCAGCCTCACCTGGAAGGGAGCTACAACCCCCACAGGCTGAAGGCTACAACCCTCGGCACCACCATGGACCATGTTTCATCAATTTTCACCTTTGGATCCATGACTTCCATACAACATATCTTGTAGGCCACTTTTCATCAGATTTTTGAGATTTGGACCCACTCCACACATTTAAGCTCAACATTCATCAAAGCGAAAACTTATAACCCCATCAATTCATTCATTGAATCATCAACCAATCAACCAACAACTTGATCTTCAATTAACATAATCAGCAGACATATTCATCATTCAAACAGCTCGGTTACGCCCTATGAATACATCATTGACAGATAAAGCGGTAAAAACAGTCGAAACAGATCGAGATATTTCATACCACATACTTCAGTAAAACCCTAGATTCCCATACGCGCTTTTACTTCTTGAACCTACGTATGTACGTGCTTTCATATAGACCAACCCAGCGTATACTTCGAGTGCATTCTTCGGAAAATCCTTTACTGCATACGCGCTTTTCCTTAAAAGCGGACCCCGCGTATACACGCGCTTTTCTTGAGGGCGAACTCTGCGTATACCTCTGTAACTTTTCAGGGAGTGTATGCGGCTCTTCAGGATCAGATAAACAACTCAGATTTCATCCCTTACTTCGAGAGAGTATTTCGCCTCATCTCGGATCTAAACAATCCATAATCGGATCTAGAAAATACATATACATTTTAGATCTAGAGATCCCTCTTCATCATTTTCTTCATAGGTGCATCATAGATTCAGATCTATCAATCAAGAACAGAGTTCATCCATGCAGATATTCCTTAGAGAGATTTATTCATTCACAACCCTTACTCATGCACACACTTGCACTATGGTTTTCTTCTCCTTAAATAGATTTGGTCTTTATCAATACCATGAGCCAAAACCACACAACTTCAGATGGTATTCCTGGACGGGATCAAATAGATAATCCAACGACTCAATACAATGGGTCAATACCATGGTAATGCCCCTAGGTATCATAGTTTTTAGAGCGCAAAAAGGCATCACGTGACTTGGCTACGATCTTTTCCGCGATGCATACGCGACTTCTCCTAAACAAACCGCGGTATGCTTCGTTACATACCTTGTTTGACATTCTTCTTGCACATACTATAGATTATTTCTTCTGCAACTTCTATGCGATTTGTAGATACATCAGATTTACATCATTAACAAGTTTCATCAAGTACAACTTCATCGACATAGGTTTCCATCAAGGACAACACTACGCATTATATTGCCAAATCATCTCATTTCATCAACTAAGTTGCCATCAAGGACAACACATGCCAACAATCTCCCCCCTTTGGACTTGATGGCAACCATGATGGTGTTTGATCACATGAGATAGATACATTAAGCATAATGATATTCTCCCCCTATTCAAACACCATGTCACTCTCCCCCTTTGACATCAAGGGCAAAGGGCGAATCAAAAAACCAACACAAGGCTTTTTCTGCTCATGTAGAAAGAAAGAGCGTTGTAGATCTGATGTGCACTTGAAGTTACCATGCTCCCCCTTGAGTTCATGTTTGAAACTTCAACCATAATTTTCAATAAAGTACATGACTCTAAGACCAAGGACTCATACTTACATCAATGATCCGGCCAAGTGGATTTACATAAGTGACACAAGCACCCAAACAAGTGGGTTTACACATTTTGACTCAACTACCCAACCAAGTGGGTTTACAAAATCAACAAGTCCTTACATGGTGAATATTACAATTTTACATCATAGATCTCATCATGACCTTTTCATCAAATTACAAATATGACCTTTTTATGACCACTACCAAGAATACCTCAAAAGAGATCATGTTTGAGAACCATCATAATGCCAACAATGCATTATACTCAGCAAGTCTAATGCTCCCCACTGAAAAAATGTACATCCAAGCATCTTTTCCATATGACCAAGGCTCCTCCTTAGCTTTGTGCATCATGAACACTTTCAACGACAAAGTCATCGGCTAGCAATCTCTGCATGATCTGTCCTTATCTACGAATCATAAGACTTCTATCTCATCCATGTGTGAAAGCAAAGGAATACTCTTGACGAAAAAGCAAAACGGGGGGCTCATTCATATTCTCATCATAAGAAACCATGTATCATTTCATCATCATTTAGAAGCTGAATAATAAGTAGATACGAGTGCCAATAATACAATCATTAATAGTCAGGGCTCGATGCTCCCCACTGAACTGTGCTCTACGATCTTCGGTTTGTCATACAAATTTTCTTGTCACAAGTGCATACGCGACTCGTCTCCATTGTAACTCACGTGTATACGCGTATTTAGTTCACTTGAACCCGCGTATGGTAAGTGAAACATTGAAAAGCTTCACATTCCTTCATCTCCCCCTAAAGTTGTACAACCCTATACCTGTCTTCTTCACATCGGATGCTCTGTCGAAATAAATATAACCCTAGAATAATCGAATCATCATACATTGCTCCCCGTGTGATGATACCTCTATAATGTATCTCACATCATTCATGCGATCATTATGAGAAATAAGCTTTAGAAGCGGATGACTGCGTGAGGTCAATATTCCCCTACGTTTACGTACGGTCTTCCTTCCTTTTCAGCTTTGCTTGAAGTTTCTTATTGTGTCTTTGGAAATTGTTCAATTTCTCGGGATCTGTTCATCCTGCATTCTTTTTCTACATGTCCATACTTATTTACTGGGGCATAACATCTTGCATGACCCGGGAAAAGTAAGCATATGGATCATAATGTGTTTTTCTATACTTTCTTCTATTGCAATCCAATTTGCTTTATGACCATACTTGTTGCATGAAAAACAATATCCCTTAAAGAACCCAGTACCTTTACGTATAGAATGCATTTTGTTTGTAGTAGAAACAATGCGCTTACTGCAATTTGCTGCAACATGCCCATAATTATGACATTTAAAGCATTCAACATTATTGCATCAAAGGAGGGAATGATTTCTTTTGAGAGTTCATGATTGTCGGTTGACCTTTTGCTTCTTTCAACACTTCGGGCTTTGCATTGATATCCTTTGAATCTTTAGCACTTCCTTGTGAACTAGATTCTCCTTTAACGGTTTCATGAAAACCAAGACCAAGTTTAACAGAAGGAGACCTTTGACTACTAACAATATTGTCTAGAATCTTAGTACTATCTTGAAACCTCAAGAGTTTATCCTTTTCTTCTAATTTACCTTTGAGAATGTTTACCTCAACCTCCAATTGCTTCATCATGCTTTCTTCAACCCTTTTTCCTTCTTCTACTTGATCATTCAAATTTAAGATCTCTTCTTTCAACCCATTTTCTTGCTCTTCAAAGATTTGTAAAAGTTCTTCATTCTTCTTATTTGATTTTTTCCGAGATCTGTTTTTGAAGCGAGATGATTTCTACTTCACGTCCTTCCTTTTCAAATGATTGTAGAAGTTCTTCATTCTTCTTATTTGATGCTTCAAGTGCTTCTTCCCGGAGAGATGATTTACGCTTCAAGTCCTTCATTTGTGATTGGTTACTTTGTCCTGCGAGTCTTTGATACATTTCTATCTGTCCCTTCATTGTTTCTATACGTTCATTCAATCTAGAGATCACATCCTTGAGAATAGATTCCCTCCTTTTAAATTGATCCCAAAAATTACTTTCATCATTGATCTTGAGATTTTGCTTCTAGACTTATCTTGTTACTTTCACTATCTTCATCATTGCATGCACAAGTGAGTGGATTACAAGAACAAAAATCAATACATGTTTCCTCTTCTTCATTTTCTGCTGCACATGTTTTCCAAAGATATCTTCTTTTCTTGAGTAGCCTTCTTCTTTTGCTTCTTTGCCATGAGCACTAGCGAGATCTTGGTCGAAATCTTCTTCATCTTCACTTGACATTTCATTATTATCTTCATTTGCATAATAACTCTTTCCCTTTTCAAATTGTTTATAAGGACATTTAGCGGCATAATGACCCACTCTTCCACAATCAAAACATTTGAAGGGAAGCTTACCTGAATCTTCGAGTACCTGGTTGGAGTCTTCTCACAAAATTTGCTTCTTCTTCTTCGATATATAACTTGATTCCTTGACAACTTCCTTTTTCTTTTCCTTTTGCACACGCCTTAAAGCTGACTTCTTTGATTTGAGAGGGACCTCCTTCTCTCATTTCATAAGCGATCGGAATACCATGTAGTTGAACAATAGTAAGAGTTTGCGAGATCTTGCCTTTCTTCAATAGGCGATACTTTTGACTCAAATTTTGAAGTTAAAGATCTTAAGACTTTTTCCACCGGAGTAGTATTGGTTATGGTTTCACCCCAAACTTCTCATACGATTTACAATATCATCTAGACGTAAAAAAAGCTGGCAATACTCTCATCACTATGCATCACTGAAAATTTTCATATTCAATTCGAGATTTTTGGAGTTTTTCACTTTTTCACCTTTGTATCTCCTTCATAGCTCGAGAATGATTTTGTCCCATATTTCTTTTTGCTTGAATTTGTTTGCATCACTTTAGCAAATTCTGGTTGAGACAAGCTTCCTAATAGGACATTGACGGCTTTGGCATTGATTTCATATTTCTTACTTTCTGCTTTGCATAGGTAGGAATACTTGTGGGATCATCTGATAACCTCCTTCCACGATTGCCCATACTTCTACACCAAGACTTTGCGAGATATGATTTTTGTTCGTATCTTCCGAATAACAGATTATTTCCATTGAATAGAGGTGGCCTTATAGACATTAACCCTTCATGACTTCCCATTTCGACGGATCTCCTTCGAGCGATCAAGCTTCTGCGGAAGGACCGGCTCACGATACCAATTGTTGGGAAAAAATCGCGAGAGGGGGGTGAATCGGTATTTAGGGCATACTCAAGACTTTTTACTTTTTCTTACTTGAAAACACATACGCGACTTTCATGTAGCCAACTCGCGTATACACGCGGATATACTTAATAAAACATGCGTATGTCCAGCAAATCTTATTATGCGAGATAATTCTTCACTTATATCATTCCATCATTCATTCATTAGATGTTCAATAAATAGTAAGCATGACAGTAATAACAGAATAAACCATCACACATAAGCAACACACATGAACACCGGGATTTTAGGTGGAAACCCAGAGTCGGGAGAAAACCACCCTCTGTCGTTGTCTCGACCTTCAATATTTTATTATAGAGAAAACATCTTACAACCATGTGCTTGGCGCGGACTCATACCGACACGCGAGGCACCCACTGCGAGAGGGCTACAACCTTCTCTCGTTTGCCCGGCCTCTCTGGAAGGGAGCTACAACCCCTTGCTCTCGTTTACCGGCCTCTCATGGAAGGGGAGCTACCACCCCTCTGCTCTCGTTTACCAGCCTCACCTGGAAGGGGAGCTACAACCCCCACAGTCGAAGGCTACAACCCTCGACACCACCATGGACCATGTTTCATCAATTTTCACCTTTGGATCCAACGACTTCCATACAACATATCTTGTAGGCCACTTTTCATCGGATTTTTGAGATTTGGACCCACTCCACACATTTAAGCTCAACATTCATCAAGCTGAAAACTTATAACCCCATCAATTCATTCATTGAATCATCAACCAATCAACCAACAACTTGATCTTCAATTAACATAATCAGCAGACATATTCATCATTCAAACAACTCGGTTACGCCTATGAATACATCATTGACGAGATAAAGCGGTAAAAGCAGTCGAAACAGATCGAGATATTTCATACCACATACTTCAGTAAAACCCTAGATTCCATACGCGCTTTTACTTCTTGAACACTACGTATGTACGTGCTTTCATATAGACCAACCCGTGTATACTTCGAGTGCATTCTTCGGAAAATCCTTTACTGCCCATACGCGCTTTTCCTTAAAGCGGACCCCGCGTATACACGCGCTTTTCTGTGGCGAACACTGCGTATACCTGCTGTAACTTTTTCAGGGAGTCGTGCGGCTCTTCAGGATCAGATAAACAACTCAGATTTCATCCCTTAATTCGAGAGAGTATTTCGCCTCATCTCGGATCTAAACAATCCATAATCGAGATCTAGAAAATACATATACATTTTCAGATCTAGAGATCCCTCTTCATCATTTTCTTCATAGGTGCATCATAGATTCGAGATCTATCAATCAAGAACAGAGTTCATCCATGCGAGATATTCCTTAGAGAATTTATTCATTCACAACCCTTACTCATGCACACACTTGCACTATGGTTTTCTTCTCCTTAAATAGATTTGGTCTTTTTCAATACCATGAGCCAAAACCACACAACTTCAGATGGTATTCATGGACGGGATCAAATAGATAATCCAACGACTCAATACAATGGGTCAATACCATGGTAATGCCCCTAGGTATCATAGTTTTTAGAGCGCAAAAAGGCATACGCGACTTGGCACGATCTTTTCCGCGTGCATACGCGACTTCTCCTAAACAAACCCGGCGTATGCTTCGTTACATACCTTGTTTGACATTCTTCTTGCACATACTAGTAGATTCTTTCTTCTGCAACCCGCGATTGTAGATACATCGATTTACATCATTAACGATTTCATCAAGTACAACTTCGATAGCATAGGGCATATTTACATCATTAACAAGTTCATCAAGTACAACTTTCATCAACATAGGTTGCCATCAAGGACAACACTCGCATTATATTGCCAATCATATCATTTCATCAACTAAGTTGCCATCATTGACAACATGCCAACAATCTCCCCCCTTTGGACTTGATGGCAACCATGATGGTGTTTGATCACATGAGATAGATACATTAAGCATAATGATATTCTCCCCCTATTCAAAACACCATGTCACTCTCCCCCTTTGACATCAAGGGCAAAGGGCGAGATCAAAAACCAACACAAGGCTTTTTTGCTCATGTAGAAAGAAGAGCGTTGTAGATCTGATGTGCATTGAAGTTACCATGCTCCCCTTGAGTTCATGCTGAAACTTCAACCATAATTTTCAATAAAGTACATGACTCTAAGACCAAGGACTCATACTTACATCAATGATCCAGCCAAGTGGATTTACATAAGTGACACAAGCACCCAAACAAGTGGGTTTACACATTTTGACTCAACTACCCAACCAAGTGGGTTTACAAAATCAACAAGTCCTTACATGGTGAATATTACAATTTTACATCATAGATCTCATCATGACCTTTTCATCAAATTACAAATATGACCTTTTTATGACCACTACCAAGAATACCTCAAAAGAGATCATGTTTGAGAACCATCATAATGCCAACAATGCATTATACTCGAGCAAGTCTAATGCTCCCCCTGAAAAAATGTACATCCAAGCATCTTTTCCATATGACCAAGGCTCCTCCTTAGCTTTTGCATCACTGAACACTTTCAACGACAAGTCATCGACAAACAAATCTCTGCATGATCTGTCCTTATCTACGAATCATAAGACTTCTATCTCATCCATGTGTGAAAGCAAGGAATACTCTTGACAAAAAGCAAACGGGGGGCTCATTCATATTCTCATCATAAGAAACCATGTATCATTTCATCATCATTTAGAAGCTGAATAATAAGTAGATACGAGTGCCAATAATACAATCATTAATAGTCAGGGCTGATGCTCCCCACGAACTGTGCTCCCTGATCTTCGGTTTGTCATACAAATTTTCTTGTCACAAGTGCATACGCGACTCGTCTCCATTGTAACTCGCGTGTATACGCGTATTTAGTTCACTTGAACCCGCGTATGGTAAGTGAAACATTGAAAGCTTCACATTCCTTCATCTCCCCCTAAAGTTGTACAACCCTATACCTATCTTCTTCACATCGGATGCTCTGTCGAAATAAATATAACCCAGAATAATCGAATCATCATACATTGCTCCCCGTGTGATGATACCTCTATAATGTATCTCACATCATTCATGCGATCATTATGAGAAATAAGCTTTAGAAGCGGATAGTACTGGGTGAGGGTCAATATTCCCCTACGTTTACGTACGGGTCTTCCTTCCTTTTCAGCTTTGCTTGAAGTTTCTTATTGTGTCTTTGGAAATTGTTCAATTTCTCGGGATCTGTTCATCCTGCATTCTTTTTCTACATGTCCATACTTATTTACGGGCATAACATCTTGCATGACCCGGGAAAAGTAAGCATATGGATCATAATGTGTTTTTCTATACTTTCTTCTATTGCAATCCAATTTGCTTTATGACCATACTTGTTGCATGAAAAACAATATCCCTTAAAGAACCCAGTACCTTTACGTATAGAATGCATTTTGTTTGTAGTAGAAACAATGCAGCTTACTGCAATTTGCTGCAACATGCCCATAATTATGACATTTAAAGCATTCAACATTATTGCATCAAAGGAGGGAATGATTTCTTTTGAGAGTTCATGATTGTCGGTTGACCTTTTGCTTCTTTCAACACTTCGGGCTTTGCATTGATATCCTTTGAATCTTTAGCACTTCCTTGTGAACTAGATTCTCCTTTAACGGTTTCATGAAAACCAAGACCAAGTTTAACGAAGGAGACCTTTGACTACTAAGAATATTGTCTAGAATCTTAGTACTATCTTGAAACCTCAAGAGTTTATCCTTTTCTTCTAATTTACCTTTGAGAATGTTTACCTCAACCTCCAATTCTAGGCATTGCTTCATCATGCTTTCTTCAACCCTTTTTCCTTCTTCTACTTGATCATTCAAATTTAAGATCTCTTCTTTCAACCCATTTTCTTGCTCTTCAAAGATTTGTAAAAGTTCTTCATTCTTCTTATTTGATTTTTTCCGAGATCTGTTTTGAAGCGAGATGATTTCTACTTCACGTCCTTCCTTTTCAAATGATTGTAGAAGTTCTTCATTCTTCTTATTTGATGCTTCAAGTGCTGCTTCCCGGAGAGATGATTTATGCTTCAAGTCCTTCATTTGTGATTGGTTACTTTGTCCTACGAGTCTTTGATACATTTCTATCTGTCCCTTCATTGTTTCTATACGTTCATTCAATCTAGAGATCACATCCTTGAGAATAGATTCCCTCCTTTTAAATTGATCCCAAAAATTACTTTCATCATTGATCTTGAGATTTGCTTCTAGACTTATCTTGTTACTTTCACTATCTTCATCATTGCATGCACAAGTGAGTGGATTACAAGAACAAAAATCAATACATGTTTCCTCTTCTTCATTTTCTGCTGCACATGTTTTCCAAAGATATCTTCTTTTCTTGAGTAGCCTTCTTCTTTTGCTTCTTTGCCATGAGCACTAGCGAGATCTTGGTCGAAATCTTCTTCATCTTCACTTGACATTTCATTATTATCTTCATTTGCATAATAACTCTTTCCCTTTTCAAATTGTTTATAAGGACATTTAGCGGCATAATGACCCACTCTTCCACAATCAAAACATTTGAAGGGAAGCTTACCTCGAATCTTCGAGTACCTGGTTGGAGTCTTCTCACAAAATTTGCTTCTTCTTCTTCGATATATAACTTGATTCCTTGACAACTTCCTTTTTCTTTTCCTTTTGCACACGCCTTAAAGCTGACTTCTTTGATTTGAGAGGGACCTCCTTCTCTCATTTCATAAGCGATCGAATACCATGTAGTTGAACAATAGTAAGAGTTTGCGAGATCTTGCCTTTCTTCAATAGGCGATACTTTTGACTCAAATTTTGAAGTTAAAGATCTTAAGACTATTTCCACCGGAGTAGTATCGGTTATGGTTTCACCCAAACTTCTCATACGATTTACAAATATCATCTAGACGTAAAAAAAGCGGCAATACTCTCATCACTATGCATCCTAGAAATTTTCATATTCAATTCGAGAGTTTTGGAGTTTTTCACTTTTACCTTTGTATCTCCTTCATAGCTCGAGAATGATTTTGTCCCATATTTCTTTTTGCTTGAATTTAGTTTGCATCACTTTAGCAAATTCTGGTTCGAGACAAGCTTCCTAATAGGACATTGACGGCTTTGGCATTGATTTCATATTTCTTACTTTCTGCTTTGCATAATAGGAATACTTGTGGGATCATCGATAACCTCCTTCCACGATTGCCCATACTTCTACACCAAGACTTTGCGAGATATGATTTTTGTTCGTATCTTCGAATAACAGATTATTTCCATTGAATAGAGGTGGCCTTATAGACATTAACCCTTCATGACTTCCCATTTCGACGGATCTCCTTGAGCGATCAAGCTTCTGCGGAAGGACCGGCTACGATACCAATTGTTGGGAAAAATGCTTGAGAGGGGGGTGAATCGGTATTTAGGGCATACTCAAGACTTTTTTACTTTTTCTTACTTGAAAACACATACGCGACTTTCATGTAGCCAACTCACGTATACACGCAGATATACTTAATAAAACATGCGTATGTCCAACAATCTTATTATGTAGATAATTCTTCACTTATATCATTCCATCATTCATTCATTAGATGTTCAATAAACAGTAAGCATGAGCAGTAATAATAGAATAAACCATCACACATAAGCAACACACATGAACACCAGGATTTTAGGTGGAAACCCAAGTCGAGAAAATCTCAAATTCTTCCGCCTCGTCGTTGTCTCAGCCTTCAATATTTTATTATAGAGAAAACATCTTACAACCATGTACTGGCGCAGACTCATACCAGCACGCAGGCACCCACCTGTAGAAGGCTACAACCTTCTCTCGTTTACCAGCCTCTCCTGGAAGGGAGCTACAACCCCCTGCTCTCATTTACCAGCCTCTCCTGGAAGGGAGCTATGACCCCCTGCTCTCGTTTACCAGCCTCACCTGGAAGGGAGCTACAACCCTCAGCACCACCATGGACCACGTTTCATCAATTTTCACACTGGATCCAACAGCTTCCATACAACATATCTTGTAGGCCACTTTTCATCAGATTTTCAGACTGGACCCACTCCACACATTTAAGCTCAACATTCATCAAACTGAAACTTATAACCCCATCAATTCATTCATTGAATCATCAATCAATAAACCAACAAATTGATCTTCAATTAACATAATCAGCAGCATATTCATCATTCAAACAACCCCGTTCTGTATGAATACATCATTGACAGATAGCAGTAAAACTGCAGAACAGATCAGATATTTCATACCATATACTTCATTAAAACCCTAGATTCCATACGCGCTTTTACTTCACTGAACCTGCGTATGTACGCGCTTTCATATAGACCAACCTGTGTACACTTCAGTGCATTCTTTAGAAAATCCTTTCTACCCATACGCGCTTTTCCTTAAGCAGACCCGCGTACACACGTGCTTTTGCTGAAGAGAACCTGTGTATACATCTGTAACTTTTCAGGACTGTGCAGCTCTTCAGATCAGATAAACAACTCATATTTCATCCCTTACTTCAGAAATTATTTCACCTCATCTCAGATCTAAACAATCCATAATCAGATCTAGAAAATACATATACATTTCAGATCTAGAGATCCCTCTTCATCATTTTCTTCATAGGTGCATCATAGATTCAGATCTATCAATCAAGAATAGAGTTCATCCATGCAGATATTCTTTAGAGAGATTTATTCATTCACAACCCTTAATCATGCACACACTTGCACTATGGTTTTCTTCTCCTTAAATAGATTTGGTCTTTATCAATACCATGAGCCAAAACCACACAACTTCCGATGGTATTCCTGGATGGGATCAAATAGATAATCCAACACTCAATACAATGGGTCAATACCATGGTAATGCCCCTAGGTATCATAGTTTTTAGAGCGCAAAAGGCATACGCGACTTTGAGCGTGCGTATTCGCATGTATACACAACTTTACCTCATAAAAACTGTGTATATGCTAACCCTGAATGTATACGCGGGTTCCCTTCACAAAAGTAGAGTATATACGCGGGTTTCCTTCACAAAAGTAGCGTATACATTGTGACATATTATATTTATCATTTTTCTGGCACTTACTGGAAATGTTTTCTCTGTCACATCTGAACTGATCTGTAGATACATCATTCTTACATCTTTAGCACATAGGTTGCTTATCATAGGAAACTCATCAAGTAGGTTTCCATCAAGGAAAACTTCATTAAGAAGATTTCCATTATCTTCATCAAGTGGGTTGTGATCAAGGACAACACTCTGCATCATATTGCCAACAATCTCCCCCTTTGGACTTGATGGCAACGACGATGGTGTTTGATCACAACAGATAGATACATTAAGCATAATGATATTCTCCCCCTATTCAAACACCATGTCACTCTCCTGCTTTGACATCAAGGGCAAAGGGCGGATCAAAAACCAACACAAGGTTTTTCTGCTCATGTAGAAAGAAGAGCGCTGTAGATCTGATGTGCACTGAAGTTACCATGCTCCCCCCTGAGTTCATGCTGAATATTCAAACATATTTTTCAATGAAGTACATGACTCTATGACCTTTCCTATCACCAAGGACTCATACTTACATCAATGATCCAACCAAGTGGATTTACATAAGAGACTCAAGTACCCAACCAAGTGGGTTTACAAAATGAACAAGTCCTTACATGACTGAATATTACAATTTTACATCATAGATCTCATCATGACCTTTTCATCAAATTACAAATATGACCTTTTATGACCACTACCAAGAATACCTCAAAAGAGATCATGTTTCAGAACCATCATAATGCCAACAATGCATTATACTTAGCAAGTCTAATGCTCCCCCTGAAAAATGTACATCCAAGCATCTTTTCCATATGACCAAGGCTCCTCCTTAGCTTGTGCATCCTGAACACTTTCAACAGCAAGTCATCAGCAACAATCTCTGCATGATCTGTCCTTATCTTTGAATCATAAGACTTCTATCTCATCCATGTGTGAAAGCAAGGAATACTCTTCAACAAAAAGCAAATAGGGCTCATTCATATTCTCATCATAAGAAACCATGTATCATTTCATCATCATTTAGAATTGAATAATAAGTAGATACAGTGCCAATAATACAATCATTAATAGTCAGACTGATGCTCCCCCTGAACCTGTGCTCCTGATCTTCAGCTGTAATACAAATTTTCTTGTCACAAGTGCATACGCGACGGTCTCCACTGTAACTCGCATGTATACGCGGATTTAGTTCACTGAACCCGCGTATGGTAAGTGAAACATTGAAAGCTTCACATTCCTTCATCTCCCCCTGAAGTTGTACCACCTGTACCTGTCTTCTTCACATCAGATGCTCTGTCAGAAATAAATATAACCAGAATAATGAGAATCATCATACATTGCTCCCCCTGTGATGATACATTACTAATCTCTATAATGTATCTCACATCATTCATGCAGTCATTATGAGAAATAAGCTTTAGAAGTGGATGACTGCAGTAGGGTCAATATTCCCTACGCTTCTGACCGGTCTTCCTTCATTTTCCAGCTTTGCTTGAAGTTTCTTATTGTGTGCTGGAAATTGTTCAATTGATCAGATCTGTTCATCCTGCATTCTTTTTCTACATGTCCATACTTGTTACAGGCATAACATCTTGCATGACCAGAAAAGTAAGCATATGGATCATAATGTGTTTTTCTATACTTTCTTCTATTGCAATCAGCTACTTTATGACCATACTTGTTGCATGAAAATCAACATCCCTTAAAGAACCCAGAGTACCTTTCTGTATAGAATCTGTTTGTTTGTGACTGAAACAATCTGCTTCTGCAATTTGCTGCAACATGCCCATAATTATGACATTTAAAGCATTCAACATTATTGATCAAAGGAGGGAATGATTTCTTTTGAGATTTCATGATTGTCGGTTGACCTTTTGCTTCTTTCAACACTTCAGGCTTTGCATTGATATCCTTTGAATCTTTAGCACTTCCTTGTGAACTAGATTCTCCTTTAACAGTTTCATGAAAACCAAGACCAAGTTTAATAGCAGGAGATCTTTGATTACTAAGAATATTGTCCAGAATCTTAGTACTATCTTGAAACCTCAAAAGTTTATCCTTTTCTTCTAATTTACCTTTGAGAATGTTTACCTCAACCTCCAATTTTTGGCATTGCTTCATCATGCTTTCTTCAACCCTTTTTCCTTCTTCTACTTGATCATTCAAATTTAAGATCTCTTCTTTCAACCCATTTTCTTGCTCTTCAAAGATTTGTAAAATTTCTTCATTCTTCTTATTTGATTTTTCCAGATCTATTTTGAGCGAGATGATTTCTGCTTCATGTCCTTCCTTTTCAAATGATTGTAGAAGTTCTTCATTCTTCTTATTTGAGGCTTCAAGGTCTGCTTTCAGAGAGATGATTTCTGCTTCAAGTCCTTCACTGTGATTGGTTACTTTGTCCTGCAGTCTTTGATACATTTCTATCTGTCCCTTCATTGTTTCTATCTGTTCATTCAATCTAGAGATCACATCCTTGAGAATAGATTCCCTCCTTTTAAATTGATCCAAAAAATTACTTTCATCATTGATCTTGAGATTTTCTTCTAGAATTATACTGTTACTTTCACTATCTTCATCATTGCATGCACAAGTGAGTGGATTACAAGAACAACAATCAATACCTGTTTCCTCTTCTTCATTTTCTGCTGCACATGTTTTATGAGATATCTTCTTTTCTTGAGTAGCCTTCTTCTTTTGCTTCTTTGCCATGAGCACTAGCAGATCTTGGTCAGAATCTTCTTCATCTTCACTTGACATTTCATTATTATCTTCATTTGCATAATAACTCTTTCCATTTTCAAATTGTTTATAAGGACATTTAGCAGCATAATGACCCACTCTTCCACAATCAAAACATTTGAAGGGAAGCTTACCTCTGAATCTTCTAGTACCTGGTTGGAGTCTTCTCACAAAGTTTGCTTCTTCTTCTTATGAAATGTAACTTGATTCCTTGACAACTTCCTTTTCTTTTCCTTTTGCACACGCCTTAAAGGCAGCTTCTTTGATTTGAGAGGGACCTCCTTGTCTCATTTCATAAGCAGTCAGGATACCATGTAATTGAACAATAGTAAGAGTTTGCAGATCTTGCCTTTCTTCAATAGCCGATACTTTAGATTCAAATCTTGAAGTCAAAGATCTTAAGACTTTTTCCACCAGAGTAGTATCGGTTATGGTTTCACCCAAACTTCTCATACGATTTACAATATCATCTAGACGTAAAAAGAAAATGGCAATACTCTCATCACTATGCATCCTTAAATTTTCATATTCAATTCTGAGAGTTTGGAGTTTTGCACTTTTTACCTTTGTATCTCCTTCATAGCTCAGAATGATTTTGTCCCATATTTCTTTTGCTGAATTTAGCCGCATCACTTTAGCAAATTCTGGTTCAGACATGCTTCCTAATAAGACATTGACGGCTTTGGCATTGATTTCATATTTCTTCCTTTCTGCTGCATCAGTAGGAATACTTGCCGGATACTGATAACCTCCTTCCACAATTGCCCATACTTCTGCACCAAGACTTTGCAGATATGCTTTTGTTCGTATCTTCCAGAATAACAGATTATTTCCATTGAATAGAGGTGGCCTTATAGACATTAACCCTTCATGACTTCCCATTTCGACGGATCTCCTTCAAGCGATCAAGCTTCTGCAGAAAAACCTGCTCCGATACCAATTGTTGGGAAAAATACTGAGAGGGGGGGGGGGTGAATCAGTATTTAGGACTTACTCAAAACTTTCTACTTTTTCTTACTTCAAAACACATACGCGACTTTCCTGAAGCCAAATCGCGTATACACGCGGATATACTTAATAAAACATGCGTATGTCCAGCAATCTTATTATGCAGATAATTCTTCACTTATATCATTCCATCATTCATTCATTATATGTTCAATAAACAGTAAGCATGTGCAGTAATAACAGAATAAACCATCACACATAAGCAACACACATGAACACCAGGATTTTAGGTGGAAACCCAAGTCGGGAGAAAACCACCGCTGCCGTTGTCTCAGCCTTCAATATTTTATTATAGAGAAACCTCTTACAACCATGTACCGGCGCAGACTCATACCAGCACGCAGGCACCCACCTGTAGAAGGCTACAACCTTCTCTCGTTTACCAGCCTCTCCTGGAAGGGAGCTACAACCCCCTGCTCTCATTTACCACTTCTCACCTCAAGGAGCTACAACTCCCTCGATCAAGGCTCCAAACCCTCACCCCAAGGTACAAACCTCAACACCACCATGGACCACGTTTCATCAATTTTCATACTGGATCCAACAACTTCCATACAACACAACTTGTAGGCCACTTTTCATCATATTTTCAAACTGGATCCACTCCACACATTTAAGCTCAACATTCATCAAATTGAAACTTATAACCCCATCAATTCATTCATTGAATCATCAACCAATCAACCAACAACTTGATCTTTAATCAACAACATAATCAACATTCAAACAACCCAGATCCGTATGAATACATCATTGACAGATAGCAGTAAGACAACAAAGCAGATCAGAAATTTCTTTCCACATACTTCAGCAAACCCTAGATTCCATACGCGCTTATCCACCGAACTCGCGTATGTATGCGCTATATAGACCAAATCGCGTATACTTCAAAGGCATTTTTCACAAAATCCTTCTCGCCCATACGGCTTTTCTTAATCGTACTCCGCGCGTATACACGCTGGCTATTGCCAACTCACGCATACATCCGTAACTCGTGACCTGTAAAATGTGATCGATAAACAACCTTTATTTCATCCCTTACTTCAGAAAGTATTTCGCCTCATCTCAGATCTAAACAATCCATAATTAGATCTAGAAAATACATATACATTTCAGATCTAGAGATCCCTCTTCATCATTTTCTTCATAGGTGCATCATAGATTCAGATCTATCAATCAAGAACATATTTCATCCATGCAGATATTCCTTAGAGAGATTTATTCATTCACAACCCTTACTCATGCACCCCCTTGCACTATGGTCTTCTTCTCCTTAAATAGATTTGGTCTTTATCAATACCATGAGCCAAAACCACACAACTTCCGATGGTATTCCTGGACGGGATCAAATAGATAATCCAACACTCAATACAATGGGTCAATACCATGGTAATGCCCATAGGTATCATAATTTTTATAGCGCAAAAGGCATACGTGACTTTGAGCGTGCGTATTCACGTGTATACGCAACTTTGCCTCATAAAAACTGCGTATATGCTAACCCTGAATGTATACGCGAGTGTCCTTCACAAAAGTAGAGTATATATGCGAGTTACCTTCACAAAAGTAGCGTATACATTTTGACATATTATATTTATCATTTTTCTGGCACTTACTGGAAATTTTTTCTCTGTCACATCTGAACTGATCTATAGATACATAATTCTTACATCTTTAGCACATAGGTTGCTTAACATACACATAGGTTGCTTATCATAGGCAACTCATCAAGTACGTTTCCATCAAGGACAACTTTAGTGGCTGCCACCGTTACGTACTCGCTGGCCATATTGCCAACACTCCAATGAAACCGCTCCACATGCACTGAGTTAACTGATGTATTCTTTTAGTTGATTTATGAGTTAATAATTAGTGAATTAATTAATAATTAATTCACACCACTCATCACTAGTGTATTTATCAGTTAGACTAAATACAACTAGTTCAACTAAGTTAAACCTAACACAACTCCATCAACTGTCTCATCAACTCCACCAAACTCTGCCACATGAGTTCTGAACCAAGTCTTCCATGCAATAGTCTACTTAACCCTTAGAATAGCATAATTTCCCTTCACAAATTTCCATACATCTGTACTCTAATCAAGGCTCACAGAGAATAAGATAATGTTTAGAGTCCAAATATTATTAAGAGCTAATAATATTTGACATATCTATTTTTAGACTGGCAATCTAAAAATAGATTCCGCCCAATATGTCTAAAAAATAGAATTCCATCTATTTTTCCAACTTGACCAACCATCCACAAATAGCATCCTGCAACTCATAGAATATGATCGACATGTCTAAAAATAGACATAGTCTAAAAATAGACTTTGCGACAAAAATCACCTGTGTGGGCCCCACCTAGTTTAGGTGATCACTTTCCAACTAGGATCAGAATGATGTTTCAGGATGGCTCCTTCACTCGCTGCTGCAATCTTCAATATAATTTCCATCTTCAAATAAAGATGTCTACTTCTTACTTAAAGCATTTTGTTTTCCAAACCGTAAACTATTTGTCATTGGCTTTTCTTTCTTATTATTCCCATTTTCATCATTCAAGTCACATAATCACTCATTCAAACGAGGTAATATAAACAACTACCGTTGAAAATTATTTGGGGTTTAACACTGAAGTCGAATTATTAATTTTGGAGAAAGCTACTATTAAATAGTGGAAAGAAGAGAGATAAGGAAATGATGTTTACTATAGTAGCTCGACCTAAATATTTGAATGGTATATGATTTCAACTGCCCTTTTCATATTATTGATAAGAAAATATGGCAAAACTAGTAGGTGTGACAATATGAACAATAGAAGAAAATAGCTAGCTTGAGATTGATCAAAGTAAAGATTGCTTCTAATTGAATACATTCTATTATTCTCATTTTCTATCATTCAACATTGTTACATTGTCACTTTTCATTCAAAATTCTTATTTCATTATTTTCCATCATTCAAGTTACTAACATTCTTTCTCATCTCAACAAACTGAGTTAATTAAGCAAATATAAAATTAAATTGACCAAATTAGTCTTAGACATATTTAACATATTTAAAATTATCAGAATAATTAGATGTTCAACAAATTTTGTATGACTGTGCATGACTGAAACCAACCTAGATCCATCTTAACTCTGGATGTATCAAGCACCGAGAGGGATCAAATCTCTCGTGGTGCAAACATTTCCTCTAGTTTTACACTAAAGAAAAAGGTTTGCACCTCGAGAGATTTGATCCCTCTCGAGGTTTGATAGATCCGGGGTCAAGATGGATCTAGGCTGGTGTATATAGACATGTATATTTTTGTAATGGGTTTTTTATACTTTTAATTTGATTATCAATAATTTAGTTAGTTTTTTTTCTCTTTTAATTAAATTGATTAAGTGGAAAAAATGTCATATGAGTGAGTGTAGTATAAAGTGATTTATGATTTTTTAAGTGTGTGTCGTATTGATAAGCCATGATATTGTCTCTTAATATTGTAACATAACTTATTTATATATTAAGCATATTCATGGTAAAATGGGGCTAAATATCCATAGTTAACAATCTCGTTCCATATATTTTTAAATTGTATATATTTATAAATTATATATTAATAATAATGATGATATTTTTTTGTGAATAATTTTTTTTTATTTTAGCAAAACAAATTACATATAAAATAATTCTTATGATGCTTATTAGTCCTCGCCAAGGCAAAACTCCACTAATCCATAATTTTGACCTAAATACTATATTTAAGGTTTCATTTTACAATGAGATATGCTTATTTTTCAATTTGATAAAAAAAACTATTTTTGAAAATATGGTTAGTCTATAAAATGAACATTTGATTTCTTATAATGGCATATAGACTATACAAAATATTTATTCTTTATAGATTATTCTTGGGTAATTTTAGTGGTCTACAAGTGTGTAACCGTTATCTAAAATCACCTAAATTCACCATCATATTGATTAGATTAATCCCATATAGGTTCAAGAATCTAAAAAATGTAGGTAATAATTTATAAAAAGAAAATAATTATTTCTAAAACATATTATTATTTTTATTAAATATTTTTTTTAATTAATTAAAAAGAATACAAACACTTTTATCATCTGATGAAACTAGATCAAAATTCTCTACATATAATGTAATAGAAACTACATATCATGGAAGCATAGGCAACATGTAATATAGTCGATAATAAGTTCTTAATTCACAAGAAAAATAATTGTTTTTTTAGTTTTTAATTTTCCGGAAATGTAAGTGGAATGTAAGAAACAAGTATGCAACAACTGAACCTTTGAATGACACAACAAAGTAATCATTTTTGCATAATGCTCAGCATCCATGGATCTTGGTGCAAAGATTTGGATTGTATGCTTCATTAGACTATCATAATAATTTTATGAGCATTTCTTATATCTCTCATGGTTCAAGTTCATTTAATTTTGTGTAAATGAAGTACACAAAATCACTAAGATAAGATCATAAAGTTTCAATTCAAATAAATTCATACATAAATTGTTTTTTTTTTTTTGTGATCACTTAGTTTAGGCTAATAATTAAGTAATATCTTTTTGTAAATATGTAATAGCTTTTTGTAAATTTTTGGGACAAGGACTATGCTTCCATGCAACCTTTGTTGTAGATGCTTTTGGAAATCATGTGTTTCATACTGTATTGTATCGAAAGAATTATAAAAGGTATTAGCTATTTGTATTTTTTTTAAATATTAATAATGTTGAATAATTAAAATGTTAGTAATTTATTTGTTATATATTTTGTATCTTTTATGGATATATTTTTCTACAAAATTTGTTTGTATCTCGCAAAGATTTGATTGAATCACAAGTTCTGAGCATTCTAGGAATTTTTTAGGGCGTTGAATTTAAATATTTTGTCAAAAACTCTTTTTAAACAACAAAAGATAATGACTTGACCCAAAAATCCCAAATGTATAATAGTTAATGTATATTGAAAATACAAAGATTTTAGTTCAAGTGGTTAATTGTTTGGGTGTCAATTTTTTTAAGTTACCAATTATTTATAAATTCTCATTCTCATTAAGAAATTATTTATATTAAGTAAAATAATTAAACTAACGTATCATAGTTGTTATTAGTTGTAATAATTTAAATTTTAAAAAATTTAAAGTTTCATTTTTTTATATTTAATTATCAATAATTATTAGATGGATGATAGGATTTAACCTCCACAAAATATTTTAAAATATTCTTAGTAATATACACAAATTAAAGTTTGAGATTGATCTCCAAAGTAGTTATGTCATTTTTTCTTTTTTAATTGAATTAATTAATTTTAAAAATGTCATATAAATAAGTCTCATATGAAGTGCGTTATGGTTTCTTGGGCATGTGGTAATGATATGCCATGGTATTGTAACAAAGAGCATTTACAAGTTAAGGATATCCATGACAAAGTGATAGTAAATCTCCATGATTAATTATTCCATAATTTTTTAAATGTATATATGTTTAGCTTATATGTTAATTATTTTTAACAATTAATAATAATAATAATAATTTAAAATGAATTATAATTTATTTTATTTTTATAATTTTATTAATTCCAGAGACTTGATATTTATAGTTGTTTGATGTGTATTATGGGTTGATGCCTATTAATATCTACCATTCATTTAAATTTTTTAATATTAATTGTAGAATTGAAACCTATATATATTTATAGGCTATTTTGAATAAATTTAATAATTAAAAAACAACTCCATTTTTTTCTTAGCTTCCCTTAGTAGATACAAACAATTCATAACAAATAAGAACCTATACCATAATCCATAAATTCGTAACATAACAAACAAGAACCTATACCATAATCCATAAGTTCATAACCTAACGAACAACATACTATACCATAATTGATAATCCATGATTCACATTGTATTGAGAAATCATAACAACCCCACTTTTCCCTTAGCTTCCCCTACCAACTACAAATAGTTCATAACATAAAAAACAAGAACCTATACCTTGTTGGAAAGGCAGAGGATATAAAACATGAATAACACAAATAATTCACACACAAAAACACACATGAGCCGCGTCTCTTCTATGGATCACACAAAATTCAATATAATAACAATCAACCTGGTGAAGGGTATTTAAATGTTTTCGACTAACGACTCACCTAATATAACTTGACATGCACACACTAACCAAATTCATCTATCACATAACTCGACTAACTCAACATTCACTTAACTCACTCTCTAAATCTTCATGAGGGAGTTAATTATAGAAATTTAATACAAAATACATGTATTTCCCGGATTCTCCTAATCTAACAATGTATTAAAGTTAAATATTGAATCACTTCTACAAATATTTTGAGGAATTAAAAACAACATAGTTTCCAATCACATGAAGCAAAGAAGAATAGATCAAAACCACAACACCAGATATTCCTAGGGAAAGCTTGTTGCTCAATACCCCTCTATCATATATTGTATATTCCACAAGGAATCATGAAACAATTACATACAAAACTCTTCTCACAAGAGCCCTCAGTACATCAACTAATTGTCTCACACTGTCATACAAAAATTGGCAAATCCCTTAGCCAATTTACTGCATCCAGACAATCTACCTCCACTGCGCAATCCCTGATGGTAAAGAAACCCTGAATGATTGATTCTAGCCTGTCTTGACTGCACAATCCTCATAGGCACATCCAATGTGTGTGTGGTTTCATGTGGGCAACTGATAATGTCACAACTGATAGTCAATTTGTCCCTTTCACCTACATCTCAATTGGGTCTCCACTGGATCTAACATGCATGCAGTTAATAGTAGTAAATCTTCAGTTGTATGTGAGACCACTGAGTGTGAATTAATTAATAATTAATTCACTTTATCTGTCACTAGTGTATATTCAATTACAACTAGCACAACTGAGTTTAACTCACTTAACTGAGTTAAACTACTTTACAACTTTCATAACTACACTTCCAACTCTGTTACAACTAGAATCACTCAGTTACAACTAAGTCAACCTGCAAGTCCGACCAACCAACCTCTTAACTTGAAATTCCTTTAGGCAACTGATTTTCCACTTCAGTAAACTATTTTCAAGTGCTCATTGAGAATATATTATTGTTTATTGTCCAACTAATATTAAGGGATAATAATAGCCGACATGCATTTATAAATAGACATGCATTTATAAATAGACATGCAATCTATAAATAGAGCTTGCACATACATCTATAAATAGACCTCATCTATAAATAGAATTTTCTCATGCATCTATAAATAGACATCCACCTAAAAATAGCCTGTGTGGGCCCCACCTAGTGTATGTGCTTAATTTTCACTAGGATCAAGGATGTTGTTTTCGGATGCCAATTTCACTGTTTCTTGTTGCAAACTTCAACATTAAATAGTTGTTTTAACACTCCCCCTTAATTACGATCGCTAAACTAAAACATGATTCAAGATAACTCAAACATGTCTGTCAGTCAATGTCTTGGCTAGGCTTACAACACCAAGTTTATTTTGTGAAACTCAAGCACATATTTTTCTCATGACTTAGTAAATATATCAACCAATTGATCTCTATATTTACAATGATTCAAGTGAACTTCTCCATTGCTCACAAGTTCTCTAATAAAGTGATATCTAGTATCAATATGCTTGCTCTTTTGATGAAAAGCAATATTCTTGGATAAAATGCAATCACTAAGGTGTTGTCACAATATATTGTTGTTGGTCATTTTTGTTTCTGCTTGAGTCCATCCAATACTCTTCTTGACCATATTGTTTGACATGCTATTGATGTTGTTGCTACATATTCTGCTTCTATTGATGATAGTGTCATAATGGGCTGCTTCTTAGATGCCCGTGAAATCACACTTGAACCAAGATGGAACATAACTGGAAGTGCTCTTCCTATCATCCAAACTACCTGCAAAATCACTATTTGTAAATCCAATCAAATCTTTCTTTTCTGTACTTGCATACATTATGCCACAATCTCTAGTTCCTGCTATGTATCTCATAATTCTTTTTCCTGCACTCCAATGTGTGTCTTTTGGAGTCTCCATAAATCTGGAAATCAAACTTACTCCTTGTATAATATCTGGGCTTATAGCTATGAGATACATGAGGTTTCCAACTAATATTTTTAGTAGAGTTTGATTGACATCTAATCCTTCATCATCCTTTCTTAACTTTTTACCTGTTGCAATTGGTGTAGGGACAGGTTTGCAATTTTCCATCCTGATTTTTTTTAGAAAATATCTAGCATACTTATCTTGGAAAATAAAAATTATTTTTTTAGATTGCTCAACTTCTATGCCAAGAAACAATTTCATGAGACCAAGATCTGTCATTTCAAATTCTTTCATCATGACTTCTTTAAATTCATATAACTCAAGATCCCCTATAAAAATCATGTCATCAACATATAAGCAAACAATCAAAATCTGTCCATGCTCATTTACCTTTTTGTACAAGGTAGGTTCAATGTTGCTTATGCAAAATCCATTCTTAATCATGTAGTTGTCGATTTTGTTATATCATGCTCTAGGTGCTTGCTTCAATCCATAGAGTTCTTTCTTCAACCTGTAAACTTTATCTTCTTTACCTTCAAATTCATAACCTGGAGGTTGTTGCACATAAATTTCTACTTCTAGAATTCCATTCAAGAAGGCTGATTTCACATCCATATGATATACTTTCCACTTGTTTTGATATGCTATGGATAGAACTGCTCTTACAGTATCCAATCTGGCTATCGGGGAAAATATGTCTCCAAAATCTATTCCAGGTTGCTGTGAGAATCCTTTTTCTGCAAGTCTTGCTTTAAATATCTGATTTCACCTTTCTCATTCAAATTTTTCTTGTACACCCATTTCACACTAATGAGGTTTTTATCCTTTGGAAATTTAACGAAATCCCATGTATCATTATTTTCAATAGCTTCAATTTATTCATCCATGGCTTGCATCCAAATTTCATCTCTAATTTCTTTTTCAAATGAAGAGGGTTGGGATGACAACAATGCGAAATTTTAACTAACATCCAAATCATCATAAATATCTTTTAGACTTCTTGTATTTCTGTTACCATTGCTTGATTCATCACCTGGTTGGCTGCTGGGAGAATTTTTGTCTATTGATATGCTTGAAGATCCATGCTACTCTGAAAATCTTGGAGTCCTTACTATTGTGACTATGTTTGGTGTTTTCTCTTTTGATTCTTGCAGCTCATTTTCTGCTACATCATCCTCTTCCATCAATGGTGCTTGTGCATCAACTGTTTTGTCTACAGTTCCATTCCATGACTCTTGTTCTTTGAACTCAAAATTTCTGCGAATTATGGTCTTCTTGGTGATAGGGTTATAATTTGTAAGCTTTTGACTACTCACTATAACTAGTAAATATGAATTTTTCACTTTTATCATCCAATTTTCCTCTTATCTTCTTAGGCACATGTGCATAGACTACACATCCAAAAAATATGAGATGAGATACGCTGCGTGGCATACTTGACCATGCTTCTTCTGGTACTCTATTCATCACACTCTTTGTAGGTGATCTGTTTATCACATCAACAACACATGCAATTGATTCTACCCAATACTCATTAAACAAGTTTCTTCTTTTCAACATGTGCCTTGTCATGTTCATAATTTTTATGTTCTTTCTCTCTGTTACACTATGTTGTTGCAGTGTGTATCTGGTTGTAAATTGTCTTCTGATTCCATGTTGTTTAAATTAATCATGGAATGCCTTTGAATCATATTATCCACCATGATCTGACCTCAATACCTTGATCTATCAATCACTTTGGTTCTCGACTAAGGCTTTGTATTCTTTAAAATTTGCAAATTTTTCAGACTTATGCTTCCAGAAGTAAATCCATGTCTTTCTTCTATAGCCATCAATAAAAATGAGGAAGTAACAACTTCCACCAATCGATTCTATCCTCATAGGTCCACGGAAGTCTGTATGCACCATCTCAAGAGGTTGTCTTGCTCTGTATGAAACTCCCTTTGAAAATATTTCACGGTGTTGCATTCCCAAGATGCAACACTCACAAGAACTAGTAGGTTCTTTGATGGGAGGTAATCTTTTGACCATCTGTTTCTGCTGCAAAAATCTTAAACCAAAAAAGTGTAAGTGTCCAAACCGAAAGTGTCGTAACCAATAATCATTAGAACATGCAACTGTAGAAGAAATGACCTGATCACTGTAATTCATAATTAGAGGAAAGAGTTTTTTCCTCGTCATCTGCATCTTTGCTATCAATTACTTGCTTGGAGGTTTGTCATAAATAGCACACTCTTGTCCTTGAAAGATAACTTTGTATCATTTATGCGTCAATTGACCAACACTTATCAAATTTTGTTTGAGACCAAGAACATAATATACCTCTGAGATTGTTTTTGTCTCCCCTTGCTTGGTCATAATGTTGACCACTCCTTTTCCATCTACATCCATAGTCTTGTCAGTCCCCAAATTTACCTTTGTCTACACAAATTGATCCAAATTTGCAACCAAACTCATGTTGCCTGTCATGTGGTTACTGAAACCACTGTTTAATAGCCACACATTATCAAAAGGTTCATGCATGGTGTTGCAAGCTAGGAACATGGAGTTAGTATTTTATATACTAATATTAGCTCTTTGGTTTCCTTGATTAATTATATTCTTCCTACAATCATGGGCATATTGACCAAATTTATTACAATAATAACATCTCACCTTTGATTTGTCAGATCTTTTATTATTGTTAAAGCCTGTGTTGTTGCTTCCACTTTCATGTTCATGTTCTTCTCGACCACCTCTCTCACCACCATGTCTTCAGCCTTTCGATCTAACTCTGTCTCGGCCTCTTGAAATATTAAATTGACTTTTGAAAGTAGTTTCTAAAGTGGAATCCTTAGTTTTGTCTATCTTTGCCTCATGCAATAGAAGTGCTCCCATAAACTCATCAAATTTCAGTGTTGTCAAATCCTTGGCTTCTTCTATGGATTCTACCACAACATCAAATTTGGTAGACAAAGATCTAAAGACCTTCTTAATCACTGTTTGATCTTTAATTTATTCACCTTAAATTTTTAACTGATTTATGACATACATGACCCGATTCATGAAAGAATCGATGTCCTTTATCTCTTTCATCTATTTTGCAATTTAACAATATTGAATTTGGTCATACCTTGATAGCTTGTCGCCAAAGTTTCCCATGCTTCCTTTGTTGAAGACGTGATCATAATCTTTTGGAACAGTGCTCAGTCCACTCCCTTTTGGATAAGAAGCAACGTTTACGAATTCTTCCTTTTGTCTTTCTTCCATAGTTCCCTCTCTGGATTAGTGAGATCTCGTTATTATGCTTCATTCAGAGGTTCTATAAACCCAAACTTTACATGATCCCAAACATCATGTGCTTTTAACATAGTCTCCATCTTAATGGCCCACACATCATAAATTTTCCCTGTAAAAGAAGAAAGTTGTGACTGAAAACTTGATGTTGTCATCTTTCTTCAAAAAATATATTTTCTAATAAAACGCTAAATTTTTCTTTTTAAAAACTTTGCAAAACTTTTTTTAAAAAAACCTTATTTTATAACTCTTCTATTGATCACACAAACTTAAATCTGATTACAATAAACCTGGTGAAAAATGATACGTTGTTTTAACCTACCTTAACTCATAAATTCATAACATAACAAAGCAACTTGTAACATAAAAAACACCAACTTATGCCATAATCCAATCTTCAAATTGTCCAAATTACGGTGATTAGCCTTAAGTGAATACGTGGCTAGTTGAAATAAACACTCTGCAATTTGAATCCATCACATATTCACATACATGTGGGAAAAAATACACAGTCCGCTTACCTACCATTTATATCCTTCCACAAGACAAGTCGATACAAATAGATTTTTCCTCAATCAATTATATCACAAATCAAGTTTTCTAGTGAGTGACATAACAAAATAAGTCGATCAATAGTTTTTTTCATAATCCAGTAATTTGTTTTTCAAAAAATCAAGTAGTTGTAGTTGGAGTGTTTGAATTGTTTTTTATACTGAAAATAAATTTAGCACCATCAAAAACTCTTAAAATACCCAAATTTTAAAATTTAACAGCTATAAAACAGATTTTCAAAAATTTATACAATTTTTTTTCATAATCTTACTGAAATTACTAAATTATTTTATAATTTTTTTAAACTACACACAAAGTGACTACTAACGTTACTACTATTGATTGGTTCAAAACACTTTAATATTTCAACACTCCCCATAAAAACCCAAGGTATACACAGGTTATGAATCCTTTTAAACATGCATTAAGTAGTCAAGAATGTTACACTTTTAATGGCACAATGATATGTTTTACCAAATTGCTCCTCTATTCTACAATGTTACCTTAAAATATTTCTCCATTGTTCACCATTCTAAAATATATTTACAACTTAGCCATCTCCTAATAGACCCTCTTGTAGAAACACAGAGTCATTGCATGTACATCTGGCAGAGCTATTTATCACCCAATAAATCTTGTGCCCTTTACTTGTTCTTGACACAAATTTCTTAACATTCTTATCATCAAGCGCAGCCCTTTCTGCAGCAGCTACCACATACTCTTGCCTACTGTTGTGAATACAGCCATAAAAAAGTTGTTTCTTAGAAGCCCATGAAATGGCTCCTGAACCCATATGAAAAACATAACCGGATGTGCTTTTCCGATCATCTACACTTCCAGCCCAATCACTGTTAGTGTAACTAATTAACTCAGAAGTTTCTGAAGTAGTATATAAAATACTATACCTTTTAGTTCCTTTCACATACCTCAGAATTCTCTTCGCTGCTTGCCAATGTGCTTCTTTTGACCTCTCCATAAATCTGGAAATCAAAATAATAGCATGCATAATATCTGGCCTAGTTGTAATCAAATACATGAGGTTGCCAACTATGCTTTTATACAAACTTGGATCAAAATCCTTGCTGCTATCATCTTTACTCAATTTCAATCCCATTACTGTGGGAGTAATTGCTGCTTTGCACTCCTGCATATTAAATCTTGCCAATACTTCATTGACATACTTTTCTTATGAGATAAAAATCCCATTTTCCTTCTGTTCTACTTCTATTCCTAAGAAGTATCTCAACAATCCCATGTCAGTGATTTCAAATTCTTCTTTCATGACTGTTTTAAAATTTTCACTAAGGTAATCATCATTACCTGTGAATATTACATCATCGACATATAACACAACAATGAGCATCTTACCATCATTTTCTTTGATGTATAATGTGGGTTCTCCATCACATTTTTCGAACCCATTTTCCAGTAGATAGGAATCTATCCTACTGTACCATGCTCTTGGTGCTTGCTTCAGCCCATAAAGAGATTTCTTCAATATGCACACTTTGTGTTCTTGGCCATTTTTCTCATAGCCGAGAGGTTGTTCCACATAAACTTCTTCCATTAACACTCCATTTAGAAATGTTGATTTTACATCCATTTAGTAAACCTTTCATTTGTTATGTGCTGCTATGGACAACACTGCTCTCACTGTTTCCATTCTTGCAACTGGTGTAAACGTTTCTTCATAGTCTCTTCCATGTTGCTACTTATATCCCTTGACAACAAGTCTGGCCTTGTGTCTTTCTATCTTACCTTCAACATTACTTTTGGTCTTGTAGACCCATTTTACTCCAATGACTTCTTTACCTTCTGGGAGATTAACCAACTCCCATGTTTTGTTCTTCTCTATGACATTAATTTCATCATCCATAGTTTTTATCCATTTTCTATCTTTTATATCATCTTCAAAACGAATAGGATCATCAACATGACAATACAAAGCAAATAAGGAGTTCATACCTTCATTTGCCGCTTCCTGCTCATAAATCTCATTTAAATTTCTGAATCTGGTTCCTCTTTCATTTGGTGTACTTGTGCTTGAAGAAGCACTCAATTCTATTCCATGTGGTGTGCTTGGAGAAGCACTCTCATTTCTTCTCAAGGGTGTTCTTACTCCTGCTGGAGGTGTCCCTTGCTGTCCTTGTGTTGGTGGAGGTTGTGCTACCATTGAGGTGTTATTTTCCGCTACATTTTCCTCATCTTCATCATGAGACAAACAAATTTTAACATTGACTGTTTTCTCAATGCTTCCATCCCATGCTTCCTCTTAAATGAACTGCACATCTTTTCTTATCAAAAATTTCTTTGTAGATGAGTTATACAATCTATATCCTTTGGATTCTTCACAATATCCAAGGAAGATGCACTTCTCCCCCTTACTATCCAACTTCTTCCTCAACTGATCTGGAATATGTGCATATGTCACACATCCAAAAACTCTCATGTGGGTGACTCCCTGTTTTCTGCCACTCCACGCTTCTTCTGGAACTCTGTTCATTACAACTTTTGTTGGGCATATATTCAAGATGTATGCTGCACAATTTGCAGCTTCTGCCCAATACTCATTTGGAAAGTGTTTTTCCTTCAACATACTTCTCACCATTTCCATTATGGTTCGACTCTTCCTTTCAACAACTCCATTTTGTTGCAGTGTATATCTTGTAGTAAACTGTTTGTGTATGTCATTCTCTCTACAAAAACGCAGGAATTATTTTGAGATGTAATCACCTCCTCTGTCAGTTCTAAGAACTTTGATATGCTGCCCACTCTGTTTCTCTACTAGAGCTTTAAAGTGGCAAAATTTCTCAAAGACTTCACTTTTATGTTTCAGAAAATAAACCCACACTTTCCTTGTGAAATCATCAATGAAGGTCAGCATGTAATTGCTGCCTGAAACTGATGTTGTTTGCATCGGCCCACATAAATCTGAATGAATAATTTCTAAGGGTGCTTTCGCTCTTATGCTCTTTCATGATGGAAAGTTTTCTCTGTGTTGTTTTCCCAAGATACAACCTTCAAATAGGCTGTCTGGTTTCTCAATCAATGGTAGACCTCTTACCATTCCTTTTATGTGCAACAAATTTAATCCTTTGAAATTGAGATGTCCAAATCTCAAGTGCCATAACCAGTTCTCATCTTTCATTTCCTTCTGAAAGACCTCTTGAGTTACAGCTGCTACATTCTTTCCTTTTCCCTTCAAGTCAGTGTTGAGCTTGAGTGGAAACATTCTATTGCTGGTCATTTGTATTTCAACAATAATCTTCTTGTTTGGAGGTATATCCATTATTGTGCACACATAATTTTTAAAAAGTACTTTGTAACCTTTGTTTATGAGCTGTCCAACACTCAAAAGATTACACTTCAAGCCAGGAATATAATATACATCTGGCACAAACTTTTGTTCTCCATTTCTTGCACGAATACTAACTCTGTCTTTTCCCTTGATAGAAATCTTAGTTCATTTCCTATGGTTACTTCTGATTTAACTTCTTCATCAATATTAACAAACATTGCTATGTTTCTAGTCATGTGATTACTACAGCCTGAATCTAAGAACCATACATCATCTTGTCTATCTTGTGCTACATTACATATTAACAACACATTCTTTGGGTTCTTTTCTTCTTTTGCTACTTAGAATTTTGCCTATTATTCATGTCATTTTTATTTTTCCTACATTCATTGGCATAGTGCCCATATTTCTTGCAATAATGACATTGGACATTGGATTTGTCATACCTTTGTCCATGAGCATGTTGGTGTCCACCTTGTTGGCTGTTGCATTGGCCGTGGCCTTGATTCTGATTGTTTCTCCTTCCATGTGAATGTGAAGTGTTGTTCCTTCCTCCTTTGTTTTGGCTTCGGCCTCTTCCTCTTCCTCTGCCTTGACCTCTTCCTCTTCCAAAAGGCGTCTGGGTCTTGAAGGCATGCTCTAGAGATGGGTTTACTGATCTTTCCAATCTCTGTTCATGAGTCATCAGCAATGCATGAAGTTCATCTACTGTGAACTTTGAGAGATACTTAGTCTCTTCAATGGTGGTAACAATAACATAAAGCCTTGAGGGTAGGCTCCTCAATAGTTTCTCCACAATCCTTCTTTCCTCAAGTGTTTCTCCATGGGACCTTATCTGTGTGACCATCCCAATCACATGTGTGAAGAATGAGTCTATGTTATCAGACTCTTTCATACAGATATTTTCAAAATCTCTCCTCAGCAATTGTAGTTTTGCTGTCTTCACTTTCTCCATACCTTGATAGGCTATCCTAAGAGTTTCCCATGCATCCTTGGATCTCTTAGCTGTTGCTATCCTTGGAAACACACTCTCATGTACTGGTTGATACAAATATAAAAGGGCTTTAGAGTCCTCCTTCCTATTACTCTTCAATAAATCCTTTTGTGCCTGAGTTAAGGCATTAAAGGCCTGCTCATCAATTGGTTCATTAAAACCATCTTCTACAAACTCCCATAAGTCTTGTGAGGAAAACAGGGCTCTCATGGTAATGGCCCAATAATCATAGTTCTTCCCATTAAATTGTGGAAGTTGAGAATTTCCAATACTCATACTAGTGCTTGGTCCAGCCATTGCTTATAAACTGAACTCTGAACTAAACTTGACTGTGTTTTTCAAACAAACTATTTTTCCTTCTTTAAAAGACAAAATCTGTCTCTGAGGACTTCTCTTTTAAACAAAACAAAACTTTTTTGAGAAATACCTGGACTTTAACTTCTGCTAAGCCTTCACGCTACTAGAGAACTACTGCAACAAATCTTTCTTCTTCCTTCAACTTCTTTGACACCTTCAAAGAGCTTGGATAAGCTATGATACCATGTTGGAATTTCTGATAATTCCAGAACAGTAACTGAGAGAATAATACTCTCCTTCTAACACAGAGAATATCTGGACAAAGATTGCAGAATAAAACTTTTTCTATTTCATTAACAAAACAAAAGCTATTACAAAATGATATATTTCTTCCTCTCTGGAGGGATTCACAAAATATGATTAAGACTGCTACAGACACAATGCTCTCAAAAATTCTCTCTCTGTCTTTCAAAATGCACAAAACAATGCTCTCTGGTCTTACTGTGTTTTCTCTTGTCTGCGGGCTATTTTACTACACAGAAATACAATACATTCATTCTATTACAACTACGGGCCATTTTACCTTTTTATATGGTGCGACGGAATAAAAATATAAAAATAAATTACAAAGAAAATACATTGCCGGAACATAAAACTTTAACCTAAAATTTCTTTGCATGATATACGAGTGGAGCCCACATTGCAATCAACGATCGGCGGAATGGTTGAACAAACAAACTTGCAATGTTGCAATTGCGATTTGCAATTTGCGATTGGCGATGTGCAATGGACCCCACGGCGGAGATCGCATCGGCGCATTGGTGATGGAACAAGCGGAAATGGTTGAACAAATAAATTGCGATGTTGCGATTGCAATTGCGATCGCGTCGCACCATCGGCATCGGCAGAAAACATAAGCGAAATGAACTTTTGCGATTGTGATGTGCGATTAGCGACATCGGTGGAAAACATATGCGGTAGGCGGAAAACACATTTTGGATGTTGCGATTGCGATTGTGACAATCGCATCGCAAACATTACAATGAATCATAACATATGGCGGATGGCATTTGGAATTTGCGATTACGATATCTGATTGTGGTGGGACCACATCACATCGCAAATATTCAATCGGCGGTAACACTTTTCGGATGGCAGAACATACATCATTCCTTTGCGATTTGCGATTGCGATAATCACATCGCATCAGAACACTTCATATCAACAAGACACTTAACACTCTGCTGTTGCGATTTGCGATTGCGATCGGCAATGAAGTGGTGGGGACCACTATGATGTGGCCCATTCAATACTTAAAAGGACTTTGCGCGTTTGAACAAAACTTCTTCATTTTTTTGGTTGTTGAGGGCTTAAAAGCCCGAAAATATTGTTCTTCAATAAAACTCTGTTGTTGCGTGGTTTAACCACGAAAGTCTTCATTTCTTCTGCAAATGCGGCTAAGCCCATACAAACATAAATTCTCCTCTGCAATGGTGGCTGCTGCCCATAAACATTAAATTCCATCCTTACGGTTTTCTCCATTCCTCTTGAATGCACAAAAGTGTACACTCAACCTTTTGTTGCTGCTGTTCCTGTTATACTCTGTTTCTACCTGCACAGGGTACGCAAGTGACTTTAATATTTTCAATAGTATAAAACATCGTACAGAAAGTCTTGAAATTTTTCCACCTAGTTCACAATTGAATTGGAAGCGGTATTTCCTCTGGCGTCATTTAAGAGGGAATTAATGGAATTCACCTTCTCACAAATGAATTCAAAATCATCTGTGAGGTAAACAACCAGCGAAACCTCTTGAAATAGTTTATGAGCTAGCATTGAAGCCATTTGTCCTGCAAGCGTTCCAATAATTGCCTCTTCCATCTTCGGTCTTCCAAATTCACAATTCAAAACTCAATGTCTATAAGAAAACCCATGCACATCATATACACACAAAATCAGAGCCACAATAAAAGATGTTATTCAAAAAAATAAGTTTGTTTTACCGTAGTATTGTAATCAATTTTGAATCTTAATTAATTATGAGACAGAAGAGAATGCACAAGGACTCTGCAAAATCACAATATTATAGTCTGTCCGATAATGATTTTAAGATAACTGGTCTGACCTCTTACACAAAAATCGCTACAACCACCAATTTCTTTGTCCAATTGTAGTCTGCGCCCAATGATTTCTTCAGTTACTCTACATTCAATTTATGCCCAACACTTTGTAGCCTCTACAACACTAATGCACCACCCTCTCTCCGCTACAGCTTCTAATCAATTTCCCAATGATAACTTTTATAAATTCAGGAAAGGAGAGGACAAAATAGTCTGTTGCAACCCAGCTGTTTCGCAAGCTTTTCTCTGTTCTTTCCTGGTTCCTGGTTTGTCACTACATTGTAATTCGGTTACATTGTAATTTTTTTTCGAGTTCTTTCCTGGTTCCTAGTTTGCCACTGCATTGTAATTTCAGTTACATTGTAATTATTTTTCAAGTTGTATTTAGTGAAGACTTTTTTTTGGATGTTTTTTTTGGATTTTATGGGTCTAATTTTTTTTCCGGTAGAAATTTATTGAAATCACTAGTTTGATGGGTAACCCATGCACAATCTAAATGTCTTAGGAGTTTTTTAGGGTGCTAAATCCATATATACATTTGAAAAACCAGTTTAAATAACAAAAATCAAGATTTCACCTCAAATTCCGACACGCGAAAGTCCAAAAAGTCGTAGTAAATTATGAATCACATGGACTAATCCCAATTAACATTTTGATATATAAACAAATTCAATATTTTAAAAAATTATAAAAAATATAAATTATATTAAATTAAATTATATAATTAAAAAAAAATTGCTTGCACTGGATGATTTTTAATTTTATTTGATTTCTTGCACTAGATACATTGATATCTGTTTAGAGGTTAATTCCTAATCTTATTTGATTCCTTGTACTAGGTACATTGTCTTAAGTGTAGATGTTGATTCCTAATTCTATTTGATTGTTTGTACTAGATGCATGGACTCCACTGTAGATGTTGATTGATAATCCTATTTGATTCTTAGCACTAGATGCATTGATTTGAGTGTGAATGTTGATTCCTAATCTTATTTGATCGCTAGCACTAGATGCATCGATTTCATTGTAAATATTTATTTCTAATTTTATTTGATTGCTTTCACTAGATGCATTGATTTCACTCTAGATGTTGATTTCTCATCCTATTTGATTTTTTTCATTAGATGCATTGATTTCAGTGTAGATGTTTATTTCCAATTTGATGTAACTAGATGTACGGTGTAGTAATTAGATTAACATTATGCATTGATTTCAATGTAAGCATAAAAAATTATTGACAACGTGCATTGATTTCTATGTTACAATAATTCACCATAAATAGAATACTTCAATTTTAATCTTAAATAAAATTCTCACTTAACTAAAATGTTTGTTGTTTGAAATTGTAAATTATTTGTAATTTACTACATTCTTATTATTCTAGTTTTCCATCATTCAATATTGTTAGTCACTTTGCATTCAAATGAGGTAATAGAAAACAACTACCATTGAAACTTACTTCGGGTTTAACATTCCATAAATCACAATGATTGACTTTGGAGAAATGTACTATTAATATTGGAGAGCAAGAGAGACAAGGTATGACATTTAATATAATAACATGAGTTAAAGATTTGAATGATTTACAATTTCAACATCCCTTTTCATGTGATTGATATGAAAATATTGCAAAACTAATAGGTGTGATAATAAGAGTAGTAAAAGAAAATAGTTCGAGATTGATCACAATGAATACAATTTGTATTTGACTGCATTCTTATTATTTACATTTTCTATCATCCAACACTGTTACATTGTCACTTTGTATTCAATTTTTTTATCTCATTAATATTCATCACTCAAGTTATTAACAATCTCTATCACCTCAAAAAACTCAAATATTTGGTAAACTTTAAAATTAAAATAACCAAATTAATCTTAGACATATTGAACATATTCAAAATGATCAGAAGAATTAGATGTTCCACATATTTTTTGTGGGTATGTGCAACTAAAACCAGGTTAAATCTATCTTAACCATGGATGTATCAATCACTAAGAGGGGTCAAATATATCAAGGTGGAAATCTAGAGACCATGTGTGTTTGCAGAGGGTGAGATAGGGAGACAAAGAAGGAGAGATGGAGGAACATATAGATATAGATGGAGTAGGGAGAGAAAGAGAAAAAAATTGCTTGCACTAGATGGATTGATTTCAGTGTAGATGTTGACTTCTAATCCTATTTGATTTCTTGTACTAGATGCATTGATTTCAATGTAGATATCCTATTTGATTAGTAGCACTAGATGCATTGATTTCAGTGTAGATGTTGATTCCTAATAATATTTGATTTCTAGAGCCTAATGCTAGATGCATCGATTTGAGTGTAGATGTTGATTCCTAATCCTATTTGATTGCTAGCAGTAGATTGCATTGATTTCGATGTAAATGTTGATTCTCAATCATATTTGATTGCTAGCACTAGATTGCAACAATTTCATTGTAGATGTTGATTCATACTCCTATTTGATTGTTAGCACTGGTTTTCTTTGATTTCACTATAGATGTTGATTCTCAATCCTATTTGATTGCTAGCACTAGATTGCTTCGATTTTAGTGTATATGATAATTCATAGTCCTATTTGATTGCTTGCATTAAATGCATTGATTTAAGAGTAAATGTAAAATTTTGTAATACCCCTTAATAATAATAATAATAAATAATATAATATTAAAATATAACTAACTAAATAATAAACAATAAAGAAAATATAATAATATTAAATAAATAGTAAACCATAAAGAAAATATAATAATAGTAAATAAATAATGAAGAGAACATTATAACAATAAATAAATAAAATAGTAAATAATAGACTTGAGTTCTAAATAAATATATATAAAAATAAAATGTAAAAATAGTAAGAATAAGTAAAGTTAACAAAAAGTAAAAAGGAATAAAATAAGAAAGAGTTAAATTAAGAGAAATATTAAATTAAGTAAAATTTAAAATCGAGAAATAAAAGTTGGCATGTTGTCACATAGAATGTGTTAATGCGGATCTCTTTCCATTTTTTGATTTATTTAATGTAAAATGAGGAGGATGAGATTCATTCATTCCTTCATCCATTCTCTTGGGAGAAAAGTGTTCTGAGACAAAGGATTTACTGGCAGTAGCATGTTGATTGATGGTTCAGGGGGGGTCAGTTATAGAAATATTATGTGTAGTTGAGCCTACGGTTGGGTGGAGAGTCATTCCCAATTTTTTTTTTGCGGTTAGCGAAATTCAAAGAGCATTCAACTCCAAAGACACAAGCAAGGAATATCATAATTATAGTTAAGTCGACTCTACTCGTAATTTATAAATTTTATGTTAAATAATTATGTATTGATTAATACATAAATTGATATAATTATTTCTATATTTTAAATCGTGGTTGTTACATCTAGTATAGGAGCAAGTTTCCACTCTTTTTGGCCTCTAGGTAAAAGTTTGAGAAAAATACTCATTAGATTTATCAATAATTTTTTCGCGGTGAAATTAAGATCAACCCAATTTCAAATTTTAGTGTTAAAAGTAAAAAAAAATACTAAACTCATATGTTATAGAATACATTCACGCTAATAAATTATTTAATCCCTCTAAAAATTTGTGTCTAATCTACCATATTTCACTAGGAAATACAATAAATGATAATAATAATAATGCTCATAGATATTTTTTTTATATACCTAAATTTAAATATGATTATCATTTAGTAGTTCTTGTTTACTAATCTAGTTGAGAAGATTGGTTTAAAATACATGCACTTTATATCCACTCACCGACTAGCCATATACCCTATACATATATTGATTATTAATAAGAATGTGTTTGTTGTTTCATAATCTTGTCAAGAAGATAACTTTAGTATATGCCAATTTTTTGGATCTTTTTGTTACAAAATAATTTAGCATACCCATTTGTAAATTTAATATTGTTTAAATATAAATAAATATTAAATTAATGAGTAAGTGGTCAAGAATGATGTGGCCTAAGGCTTTAGGTTATAAATATCAATTCGTACATGGATATATTAAAAAAAACAAAAACTATTTTTCCCTTTTAATGATTTTATCATCATGACTTAGCATTTGGCAACCTGGTTTTTAATTTCTATGTTTTCTCTCGTTTTCATACTAATATAATCTTCCCCACACCATATTTGAGATTATTTGAAAATAATATTTGTATAGTGACTTTAAATCTAAATGGTTGGGTACTATGAAGTACCTCTACTTCTCTTATTGCATGGGCTCATGTGATGAATCGAACTTAGACCCTCTTCTTATGGGGTCGCATTAAAAATCATCATTCTATTGATGACCAAATGGATAGCCATGAATGTTACCAATTGAGTCGGTGAGCTTAATGGACCAAAAGGAATTGGAAATAGTCTTGTCTAACTCCAACATTGGAAATCACTTCTATAGTGATGCCATATTTTTACTAGAATTTTGAAGACAACATATCTGGAAAAATTCCAATGGAAATATCTATTATATCTACATCAAAAAACTTGTCTTATATTTTTATGGATAAAACCCTTAGAGATTTGACTTATTCTTAAACCCGCTAATCTTAACCTAGGCCAAGGGTAGAGAAACTGTCTTCTATTATAGTAGTGCAACCTAATAGAATAATTCTATATAATCTGATGCATCTGTATTTACAATGCATGCAGTGGTCATCAATGTATGCTTGTACCACGACCCATCCGCATCTTCTTCTGAGTTCTAGCTCGCGTTCACTATTTTGTAAGGAGACAGAAGAACTGATGCATGCACAAGCACATGCATATGCAAGGGTTTCAGCTACATAGATGCTCCTCCTCCCTACTTAGATATTACCATAGGTCATCGACGACATGAAATCCCTATTCTCTCTGATAGTCACTGTCACTATTAAAAAAATAAAAAACATAGAAAAAGGGTATGTCTCCATGATCACATGCCTTATTTCACCTCATTCCATACAGAGTTTGGAATATTCTGGGAAATCGATGAAAAATTAAAATGGAAACCCTTGCCAATAAGATTCTTTTGTATTTTGGTTCAAGGGTTTTTCAAGGTAGGAAAGGTTCAGAAGGCATTAGATGTGTTTGATTTTATTTTGGAGAAGAAATTAATTTATTAATTGTTTGTTGAAATTATTCATATCTAACATGGCACAAGGTTTAGGATGTTTTTTTAGCAAGGAACTCCAGAGATGATCTAGAATACTAGCATGTTTACATCAATTTTCAGCGGTCAGGATTACACAAGGTTGCATGAAGATATCCAGTCTTCATGTGTAGATGCTGTCAGCTGGATTGTTTCACATAATGATTAGAATACGATAACATTGAATAGTGCAGGCGGACAAAAGTTTGCTACTTTTCGCGCGAAATAGTATCAGCTTATACATCATCTTCCCAAGCCAACAAAGCTCATGGACTCATACTTTTATGCCAAGAACAACTACGTGAGTACAATAAATATTGTCAAAGTATAGGTGAAAGAGAATTCAAATTTTTGATAGAAACCTACCCATTTACACAAGACAAAGTCTCTCAGGAGGTCCTACCAGCTCTTGGTCATCTTAGCTTGCATAATTCATGGTCAGCAGATCACAAAGACCTTTCCTAAGGGTGGGAAGTCTTATTGAACTAGGTTGTGAATGAGGGGAATCCATTCAACTCGTCATATTTTTTGGCTCGACAACTAAGAGCCCATGTAGCACAGGCCTGAGATCCTACTAAGGATGGGTAAGAAAGGTTCTATATGTTTGCATATCTTCTGGATGTGATCTCTACACAAAATCATTTCCATGGCATGAACTAGACATGGACACCACGACACCCTGCCATGTATGTTCATTATAAGCTGCTTTTGGATTGCATCCATAGAGAATTTATGGAACAACTAACTGATCATTTCATCATTCCACTATACAAGCTTATCTTTGAAGAAAATCCACCTTGCATGTCACGAGTAGCAAAGAAGGAAATACCAGAGATCGCTAATTGGTTTTCCTTACCGAATGACACAATTCTTATGGTGTTCGATGGACAGAAGTCGCCGCATATTTTGCAAAGGTATGGCACCGACAAGCTTGTCATGCAAGAAGTGTCATATCATCTCACCACGGGGCTGTCAACAACATTACATAGGAAGAAGAAAGCACCATGGCCCACTCTTCCTTTTTAGTTCAGATTATACGATATAACGAATCTCAAAGTTATGGATAACGAAGAAAAAACCATAGAAAATTTTAAGTTTGGTACAAAAGACTTCAATTTGTATGATCCGAGGAGAATTTTCAAAGACTACTGTAGTAGAAGTAGCAGGTAGAAGGTGGCAAAATAATACAAGATAAGGGAAAGAGAAAGGTTGCTGAAAGTCTTGAGGGAGAAAAAAGATGCAAGATGAACGTTGATCCAATCCTCATGCAAGAATATTTGGCAGCAGAAGAAAAAAGGAAGCAGAGATGCAGAGAACATAGTGGAGGAAGAGAGAAAAACAGAGCTTGCAGGAAGCAAAACTAAGGGTGCAACAAGTAGAACAAGAACTGAGGGAAGAACGGGAACAAAGGAGGAGAGAACACGAGGAGAAGGAGAAGTAGGAAGAAGAAGAAAGGCAAGGTGAAATAGCAGCAAAAACAACACAAAAGCAAGTAGAAGAGCAAGAACATAATCAACCAGCAACAAAAGAGGAAAGCGAATAGATGCAGGATTGGGAGCTTTCTTAGTAGTTGAATAATTGATTGAATTTGTGGACATGGAGTTGGAACCAGAGCCACAGGATGAATATGTTGACCTAATGCCCAACGCACCATAGGTTACCATTCAATCTCCACCACCTCCAGCCACAGAGTTAGCCCTGAGTTAGGAAGGGGGCATAGTTCCTCTTGATGATGATTTGATAATGGATGTGTACAATCTGTCATATGATGAATTCCAAAAGAATATTGTACAAGCAAGAAGAAATAATTTTCTGGTTGGTCACACATCGCCTGTATTCGTCAGAGAAAGGGAGATAGTGGTAGAAACCAACAAGAATCCAGATGCCATTTCCGAAGCCAACTTGGCCTTTGCAAGTGCATTAAGGTCAAACACTCAATATTTGATGGCCGAGAATAAGCAATTGGCACAAAACTAAGCCACGATGTGAGAGTCAACCTTCTTGGAAATTCTGCTCCTTGTAAATATGGTAGAAGTTGATGGAGAGAAAACATGTTCACATAGACGAGATCTTATCCAACTAGTGGTGGAGAGACGGGACAACCTATGAGGATTTCCCCAAGGCCTAATCAATAGTTGCCTTCAATTCTCTAGGGACTAAGATTTCCTCCAACCCAAGCCACAAAGCACATTTGAGGGTACCCCATAAGGCCAATACTTCATCCCTCATGTTAGTGCTAAAACCTGCATACTGATAAAAGTTGTAGCTCCAAGAGGATGAAATGGATATGAAAACACCACAACAACAACACCCATCCATCAATGCCCCATTGAAGGAACCAATAGGGAAGGTCTACCTAAAGTCTGTATAGGATGAAACACGTCTATGATTCTGGGGTTTAATGGGGCCAATCTATGAAAATTATGCAACAATTTTGAGGGAAGTAGCACACAAATCAAGGCCAACATTGTCTAAGATGTAGGCATTATGATATATCCATAACCCTAGATAATATAAAGTGGAATAGCCTAAAAATTAGGGTGGAAAGTGGACCAACTAAAAATCAAGCAAAAATGGAGGTGAGATTCATATCATAGTTGAAATTTAGGGCGGAGGAGGCATCCGCCAAAACAAGGATGACAAAGGGACAATTACGAAATAAATGGGATCCATCCTTGGATTTTTTTTTTGCAAAGGAAGCAACATCTAGGACCCAAGAAGCCTCTCTTGAGAAGGTTGTCCCAAGTCAAGATGCGGTTATGTACAACCAACTGAGTGAAACATTTGAGTTTTAATGGCGCCTCCCACTTCCACATCTAAGCCATCCATCGAGTGAGGGGATTAGGTTGTGGACGAGTTAAGATATGTAAATAAGCATCCTTTATCGATATGTCATCACCCTAAGAAGTCCCACCCCAAGTCAACCTATCAACATTATCAGTGAGAACAATTCCAACCATAGAAAGATGGGAACAAAAGGTCTCTCATTCAAAATGAAGCTCCAAACGCAACTCCAACTCATCAGCCCTATACCAATGGGCATAAGGGAATCCCACATGTTAAACCAGTCCAATTTTTGACAGTTGTTGAATACCTCGATTGTGTAGGTGTGTTGGTGTACATGCACATAGTTAGCCTTAATTAGCTTTAGTTCAACTCTAGTTATTGCATGCAATGTGCACTTGTCTTTAGCTATTTAATTCGATTGCTTACATGTGGTGTGCACTTGGATTTAGTTAGTTAACTCTAGTGCTTGCATGTGGTGCATTTTCACATTAACATAAACATAAATCACACTTAGCTTCAGTTAGATTTAATTATCCATAGTTATTGCATGTATAACTAAGCTTAACTTAGTTTCTTTATGTAATGATTCTCAAAATAATATTGATGAATCAAATTCATTCTCAATTCTAATTTTTCTTTTTTTAACTCTCGCAAGTTTGTGCAATTATTCTTCAGCTAGATCCGTATTTTTGCTCTAATAAAACTACATGGTATCAGAGTACATTTGTTTGGAGAAGGTGCGTGAACAATATTTTACAGGTTTGAAGGGCAAAGAATTGGAAATTGTTCGAAGATTTTATTTGCAAATAAAAATATTGGAGAACTCTCGCATTTGTTGGAACATCTACAAGGGGAAAAAATGGAGTTCTCATCTTAAATGATTCTTACTCTGTATAACTACTTCCAATGGAAGCTAGATATTTTGCTTCACCTCAGAGGCAAAGGATTGTATCGGATAATTATGAATATGGAAGCTGAACCCAATGCCGCAGTTGAAAAATTCAAATATTTCAACAAGATGGACGAAGCTTTTGGTCTTCTATTGTTGTCCATATCTCCAAAATTTCATTTCCATGTGGACACATGCAACACTCCGAATGAGGTTTGGACAACCTTGTATAATTTATTTGGAAAGAAGGATGAGATGTGGGTTCATATTCTCAAAAATGAGCTAAATTCCTTATATCCAAATAACTTTTAGAACATTGAAGATTTATTTACGAAATTTAAATCATTGCTTCTACAATTACATGATTTTGGGATCGATAAATCCAAAAAGGAAGGTCAATTGATCCTTTATACTTTATCTAAATTAGGCCCTGAATATGTTGTTTTTGTTTCTACATGTCATACAGTTAGACTTGCAACTGGAGTAAAATGGAAAATTCCCAAATTTTATGCATTCATTGAGTCTCTTATTCATGAGCAGGATAAGCTCATCAAAATGGGTTCATTAAAGTCTCCAAATGCGCATGCACTTGCCATGCATGATAAAGGAAAGTCCAACTTGAAACCAAATCAGCAATACAAAGGCAAAGGAAAGGCAAGAGATCTAGATCCAAGAAAGGGAGGAAATCCAAAACCTCCAGATGATTCTTCCAGCTCCAAGGGTAAGAAGGGAAAGAAAGGAAAATCCAAGTGTCCTTATTGTGATATAGGTTATCATCTTGAATCCTCTTGCATGCATAAGACTATTGATCTGATGGAAAATAATCTTGGTCATCGCATTCCATAAAGTGTTAAGAAGAAGACAAAGGAAAAACCATCAGAAACAAGGAGTAATTGGCATTCTTTGATTGCTCTTCGTTCTACACCACAAGAATGGAATATCGATTCAGGAGCTTCGCATCATGTGGCTTCTTCAAAGGAATCCTTTTTGTCTCTACATGCATACTCATGAGCTCCTATTCTCATGGGGGAAAATTGTGTAGTTGAAGCAAGTGGACAAGGAAGAGTTCAATCCGAAGATGGAAGTTTTGAGAATGTATTGCTTATTCCAAGGCTTTTTGTGAATCTTATTTCAGTGTATTAGATGACACACACAGGAAGCGAAAGGAAATTGGAATTTACCTCGGATTTAGTGAGAATTTATGACATGAAAACCAACTTCAAGATTGCATCTGACAAGGTAAATGATCAATCTTGTCTGTATGCATTTTCTGATTTTGTTCCTCAATCAGATTATGTTTTTCTACTTACGCATGCAAATGAAGAAAGTAGGATTTGGAACGAGATATTTGGGCACTTGAATTTCAGATATATGCAGCAACTTAGCAAGCAAGGGATGGTGAAAGGATTGTCAGCCACTGAATTTTCAAATGGTGTTTGTAATGGATGTTATCTTGGAAAGTATCCACAAGAAAAGTTTGAGAAGGGGCATGCATGGAGAGCCTCTTCACCTTTGGAACTTGTACATAGTGATCTCATGGGTCCATTTCCAGTACTTTCAATGAGAAAATCAAGATATGTGTTGTCATTTATAGATGATTACACTAGATTCACTTGGTTTTACTTATTGAAACTCAAGTCTGAATTTTTTCAACATCTAAATATTTTCAAAGCGCGTGCAAAAAATCAGTCAGGAAAACACATCAAGATACTCCACACAAATAATGGGACAAAATATGTCAACAAAGATATCAATAATCTTTGTAATGAAGTAGGCATACAGTTGCAACATATAGTTCCTTACACTCCACAACAAAATGGGGTGGCCGAAAGGAAGAATCGACTTTGAAAGAGATGGCCAATTGCATGTTGCATGCAAGATATCTTTCATCAAAATTGTGGGTTGAAGCTATCAATTGGGCCTCATACATCCAGAATAGATCTCCTCATAAATCTAATACTGGAAAAACACCTTTTGAGGCTTGGACTGGCATGCAACCTGAAGTCAATCATTTCCACATTTTCAGATGTCGAGCATGGGCCTGCATTCCTATAGAGAAGAGAAAGGCTTTGGAGACTCAAAGTAAAGAATGCATGTTTTTTGGATATTATAATGAAGTAAAAGGGTACAAATTGCTTAATATCAACACTAAATAGCTCTTTATTGAAAGGAGTGTAAAGTTTGACGAAGATATTTTGCATGCATCAATAGATGAACATGTTACCAAGTTTCCATCACCACTCATTGATGAGTATGCATATGAAACTTCAGATCAGAATTCTGATGAAGATGAGCCTTTTCCTCTGACACATGTTAGACCACCAATTATTGAACATCGAGATCATATTTCCTCATGTAGTTTGGAATATTATCTACCATCTTCAACACAAAAATGGTGTAACATGAGTGATCTCCTTGATGATCTTGCCTCTATACCTCGGTTTGAGGAATATCCACAAGCACTCTTAGCTATGGAGCCATGCATGCCCATGCATGCGTATATGATGCATGCATCTGATCCACAGAGTTATGTAGAAGCAACTAGGCATCCTGAATGGGAAGCAGCATTGGATGAGGAATACAATTCTCTCATTGAGAACTAGACTTGGGATTTGGTTCCGCTACCTTCCAATCATAAACCTGTGAGGTGCAAGTGGGTTTACCAGACCAAGAAAGCAACAAATGGCCAAGTTAGTCGATATAAGGCACGGTTGGTAGCAATTTTTTTTCAGTAGGTACATGATGTTGAATGTGATGATAATTTTGCTCTAGTGGAAAAAATGGATTTCATTTGACTATCTCTCTCCATTGCAGTAGCAAGAGGATGGGAGGTGCATCATATGGATGTGAAGAATGCCTTTCTTCATGGTGATCTCGAGGAGGAAATCTACATGGATCAGCCACGAGGATACATGTAAAATTCATCTCTGGTATGCAAACTAAAGAAGTCTCTCTATGGCCTCAAGCAGACACCTAAAGCATGGTATGCAAAGATGGATTCCTATTTGTAATCTCAAAAATTTGTACACTCCAAATTTGATTCCAATGTTTATTTTTTGAAGAAAATTGACTCCTTGTTGACCATAGTACTATATGTAGATGATATTTTGATAACAGGGAGTTCAGCTTCTAGCATTACAGAGATTAAAACTGCATTGCATAAGCGGTTTTCTATGACATACATGGGCTTGATAAATTTCTTCCTTATCCTAGAGATCAATCAGAGTGGTTATGGGATTACCATTTCTCAACCAAAGTATGCTAGAGATATTTTGGCACGATTTCACATGAGTAACTCCAAACCATCATCCACACCTTTCTTATCAAGGATAAAGCTTGAGAATGGCAAAGACAGACCATTAGTTGATTGCACATTGTACCATTAGCTTGTGGGAAATATTATTTATCTCTCTCACTCTCATCCTGATCTCTCATATGTTGTAGGAGCAATTTCCATATGCATGCAGGAGCCACATGAGTTACACTAGAAAGTTTCAAAGCGCATCCTTCGATATGACCAGGGGAAAATCACCTATGGGATTCATTATGCAGCAAATTGTTCTTTTGATCTCATTAGGGTCACGGATTTAGATTGGGCTGGTGACAACATTGGTCGCAAGTCCACCTTTGGCTATATACTTAGTTTGGGATTTGACCCATTTTTTTGGTCAAGCAAGAAGCAGGATGCCATTGCTTTATCACCAACGGAGGCCGAGTACAGAGGAGGAGTCAATGTCACTATTCAGGCCATTTGGATACAACATTTCCTATCTGAGCTTGGGATCAATGTCCATCATCCAACTGTCATCTGGTGCGATAATCAAAGTATGCTAAAGTTTTGCAGAGATCCAGTGCAACATCAGCGGACCAAACACATCGAGATCCACATGCACTTCATTAGAGAAATCATTCATGATAGGATCATTGATCTTTATTATTGTCCTAGTTCCGAGAAGGCTGTTGATATCTTCACCAAGGCTTTCACTGAGCAGAAATTTTGATTTCTGCAAGATTGTCACGGGGTGAAGGACACGAATGCCTAACAGTTGTCTTTTATCCAATTTTTTCATTATATTTTGAGGGGGGTTTTCTTCCCACTGGGTTTTCCCTTTTTCCTCTTTTCATGCATTGTATATGGGTACCTAAAATGGCCTTGTTGCCGGGACATTCATTTTGCATCACACTCACCTAAGTTATGCTTAAGGGGGGGTGTTGGTGTACATGCACATAGTTTGCCTTAATCAACTTTAGTTCAACTCTAGTTATTGCATGTGATGTGCACTTGTTTTTAGCTAGTTAACTTGAGTGTTTACATGTGGTGTGCGCTTGGCTTTAGTTAGTTAACTCTAGTGCTTGCATGTGGTGCATGTGCACATTAACATAACATAACTCACACTTAGCTTCAGTTAGCTTTAATTATCCATAGTTATTGCATGTAGAACTAAGCTTAACTTAGTTTCTTTATGTATTGATTCTCAAACTAATATTGATGAATCAAATTCATTCTCAATTCTAATTTTTCTTTTTAAACTCTCACAAGTTTGTGCAATTATTCTTCAGCGGTATCCGTATTTGTGCTCTAATAATTTTACAAGGTGGAGAATAATTGGCACATATAGGGAATGAAAAACCTCCATGCCCACCATGGTGTCAAGACCAACCAAAACGTTATTTCCTCGACCCACAACCCAACCAAGATTGTTGCACAACCACATACGGGCTTGCATCAAAATATGTGAAACTGAGGATTCCATTCTCATAACAGAGGCACCAACCCCAATCCAATCCTCCAAGGAAGCTGAGCTGAGATATTTATCTCTTATAAATTGCTTTTGGTTCTCCCCCCACATCAATGCCTGCCAAAGATTAATTGTAAGATATGCACCATTAAAGGATTTGATGTCCTTGATACCCCAACTACCAAAATCAAGTGGCTTGCATATATTAGTTGGTACAGTTAAGTGAAAATTTGTCTTTTCCCCTGTTCCAGACTAAATAAAATCCGTTATGATTGCATTGATTTTGTGGATAACTTCCATGGGGAGATGAAATCTGTGTATCCAATAGAAAAGTACTCCCTGGAGCACAACCTTTTCCAAAATCATCCTACCACCCAAGGATAGCCACTTATGCTCCCACTTAGATAACTTCCTATTGAATTTGTCAAGTATCCAATCCCAGTCTTGCCTCCTATAATTGCATGGTTTCAAATGGAAGCTAGAGTATTTAAAACCATCCACCACAAGAATAACTTTAATACAAAAAAAAATTGCAGTCCTTTGAATTTCAATATCTTCCATACAATCTACAATTAATTCAGTCTTTTTCTTGTTCAATAAGAGTTTGGATGCCCTACCAAATTTAGCAAGTACTAAGGATGGATATTGTTATTCAGCCAGCTTGGACTCTCATCCCCAACAAATCATCCATAAACATAATGTCGAAGAGTTGTAAGTTTTTTGTTATCTTTCATCTTGTAATGCGACCATCTTCCCTTTCAACCTTGATAGCCCGACTTAGCCCATCCATCACTAATATGAATAGTAGTGGGGAAAATGCACATCCTTGTCAAAGACCTTGATATATTATGAAGAAATGTGTAGGAGTCCCATTTATCAGTACTGCAAGGTTAGCGGTAGCGACACATGCCATTATCCAGTTGACTTGTCTCCGAGGTAAGCCAATCTTGTGAAGTATAAGCCTTAAGAATTCCCAGTCAACTCTATTGAATGCTTTGATGAGGTCTATTTTTATCAAGCAGGACTTTAGGTTTTTAGTTTTGATAGAGTGGATACACTCCTGGGTAATCCCCACCGCATTTTGTATCCACCTTACTAGAAAACACATATATAGTTTTAGTATTTTGCAATCGTGTATTAGATAATTATGGCTCGATGACTGAATTCACATTCTTGACCTACACTTGTTAGTGGGTTCCTTGAATGTAGAAAAATACACTATATAGTTGTTCCTTGAATGTAACAAAAGACACCATCTAGTTGTTCGTAGTTTCCCTAGTTGCTCTAGTTTTATAACAGGTTCTAATAATAAATCTTTGTTATAAATTTGATTTAATTGAATACTATGAATTTCCAACTCAAAAGATAATATATTAAGTATAAGTATAAAAGAAAAGAATAATGGAAACCACCCAGTTTCCAATCTATTTGTTCGTAGTGATTTATGGACCTGGAAGAGAAAAATCATAGAAAAGAAAAGTCCATTAAAAATCAAATTACAATAGAAAATATATTAGAAAGATAAGTGAATTGGAATGAAAAGATTATAAAAAAATATAATATATTAGAAAGACAAGCGAATTGGAATGAAACAATTATATATATATATATATATATATATATATATATTATAATTTGTTTTGTTTTATGAAAAATAATATATATAGTTTGACTATTCAACTTTAATTTTTTTTATTTAATATTGATTTATGATTATATACATGAATTCAACATCTTAGAATATCTATAATTTAAATGTGCAATTATTTATAATCGAAGCAAAATCCTAAACAATTTAAACCATAAAATATATCAAAAACTTAAAACAAATAAACTACAAATTTAATAAACAAATAAATTATCACTTTAATAATTAAACATTATATTATTAAAAATATTTTTAATTTTTATATTTTAATAATTAATTATTATATTATTAAATAGTTAATTAAAATGAATCTTCAATAAAACTTAAAAGTTTAATATTTCAATAAAATTTAAAATATTACAAATATAAAACTCTCAAAACCATTTTAAAAAATCACATGAAATTTAATACTTTGTAATACACAAGAGGATATCAATGAAATGAAATGAAATGCCAACCGATGATCCTAGGAGCTTTCACTCGACTCGACAGCAAGACTCGCCTATTAAATTAGTGCTCAGATTTATCCTAATTAAAACAATTCATGTTTTTTTGGTCATCTAGAGGAATCCAGCGGCTTCTCCGACAGGTAACTATTAAATTTTTAGTGGCTTACCGACTCTCTCCTTAAGCTGAGCTAGGTCAAGGGAATTTAAATCTAAATCTCTCAAATTTCAACAATTTCACAAATCTAGAAATCACTAATTAAATTCAAGTCTTGAAAGATACAATTTCCCAGCGATATCTTGCCGAAGTTGAGCAGTCAAATCTCAAAGTTGAAATACCCACTCCTCTCAATCTTGTATTTTTTTTTAAATTTTTTTTTTTTTCGTAAAGAAAAACGCGAATATATTAAGATATATACAATACATATTCAAATAACTTAACCGTAGAAACACAGCGAGAAGTCCACCATCGCTGTTCTACAGAAATTTGTTCTATATATATTAATTTTAATTTTTTATTAACTAGTCAATATATATATTCGATTAACTAGTTGTTTTTAGTGAGATTTTTTAAAGGTTTTTTGGTGGGTTTTTTATCTAATTTCTAAAATCTTATAAAAATTCATTGAAACAAGTTTAATGGATAACTTCTGCACAATCTAAGTGTCTTAGAAATTCTTTTAGGCGTTGAATCTATATATACAATTAAAAATAAAAAAAAAAACAGTTTAAAATAATGTAAATCAAAATTCAACCTCAATTTTTTTTTTACCAAATTCAAAACATCAAACCTAAAAACAACACTAAAAACATCTATTTTAATTAATATGCGCACTCCAAAATCTCATTCCTCGAACCTTGGCACGTCTAACAAAACTCTACCTCGAGTACTGCATATATCTATAGTTAATCTAATATGGTGGTTATATATATATATATATATATATATATATATATATATCGGCTACCTAATTGAAACACTGAAAACGAACTGGAGCAGAGAGTTGCTCTTCTCAAGATTACGAATAGATTAAATAGATTACATTGGAAACATCAGCAATAAATAACTGGAGATAAACTCGACTAAACTGAATTGACTTAAACTAAACTTGGACACTTGGACTGACGGATCTGACACCTAGAAAGTGGTTGAGATTACGTTCTTTAACACTCCCCTTTAATATCAACCACAAAAAAATTAATTAAGATACCTGCTGGTCTATGTCTCAGCGAGGTTTACAATTTAAAAAAAATTGACTTCAACTAGATTTAGTTTTCTTCTTCTCTTCTTCCATATTCTGTAGCCTCTAAATTGTTTCAAATTTTTCGCTTTGTTGTGTTCTTCAAAACTCAATTTATTGATGCGCTGGTGCAAGTCTTTTACTGTTCCAGGTTGTCTAAGCGTGTCCTGGACTTGTTCAAAAATTGACTTGTATGTGGGCTGCTGCCACATATTGTCCTCTGTAGTTCGCTTTTCATCATCAATCTGTTGCAACATAAGATTAGAACAATATCTTATCTCTTCAAAACTCCAACGCATGAAAATTTCATTGACATGTTCGTCATGCATGTCGTCTTCAACATTCATATCTACATCTTCTGTGTAGATCTCATCCAGACATGGTGTTGCAAGCCATGTTTCAATAAACTTTAGCTCTTCTTCATAATTAATCTGTGTACCTGCACACTGAAAATCAATGTTAGAATAAAAAACATTTTCAGAACGACATTGGTTATGGTCTTTTTGCTCTGTAATGAGAGCTTTCTGTTGTTGCGCTTCCTTATCTGCTTCTTCATCTGTTTCTGTTTCTGTTGTCCCTTTGCAGACTTCATTCTTTTCTTTTGTCTCTTCTTATTTCTCTGTTTCTGCTTTCTCTTTGCAAACTTCTTTCTTTGCTTCTTTCTCTGCTACTTTCTCTGTTTCTTCCTTCTGCTCTATCTCTGTCTTTTTCTCTGCCTCTTCTTCACTGACCTGTGCTGCTGCAAACAAGTTGTCTTCCACTAACTGAAGTGGGGTAATCTCACCAAATAACATCATGTCGATATCATATTTTTGTTGCATCATCTGCAACCAATCATCATTAGCAAAAATTTCATTATCAAAGTTTACATCAGCCATATCAATCATTGGATTTACCATTTCATCAGCAAGCTCTGTTGCTGGTATCATTAAAAGTTCGTCAGCAATCTCTGTTGCTGGAATCTCTTCATCCACTTGTGGCCATGCACAGTGGGGTTCACAAGCATCTTCATGCTGCTTCTCTGTTTCATCTGCACTTTATTCATAGACATTAGCCACTTGTGACTGCACACAGTGGGATTCAACAAAATCTTCATTTTGCTGTAGATCTGCTGCTACAGATCCACCTTCATCTTCATCTTCAAAGCTCCCCTTTGCTTCAATGCTCCCCCTTGTACCAAAACATCTCTCAAGGGTATCCCATGCCTCCTTGGCTGTCTTGGCTTCTGAAATCAAGGGAAGTATACTTTCATCAACTGATTCTTTTATGCATCTTAATGCATAGGCATCTTTTTGCCTCTTGATTTCCAGATCTAGAAAGATCTCGAACATAATCTGCTTTTGCTTTAACCTCTTGGCTTTTCCCATGATCTCGTTGTCTGACTTCCACAAACAAACGAGTTTACATATTCATCAATACCTTGCTTCTTCAAAAAAAAAAAAATTGCTGCTCCTGAATGAGTCTTATGCAACTTCACTTCTTCAAAAATTTTGCTGCTCTTGAATGAGTCTTATGCAACTTCACTTCTCCTTCTAAAAAAAATACCTTCCTCAAAAAATTTCTTGTAAACTTTCACTTTCAACTCACATCACAACTTTAAGTTTTGCTGCTCTTCAATGAGTCTTATGCAACCTTGCTTTCGAAAACTTCTTTTTCAAAATATCTCTTACTTCTACAAGGCTTTCACAATTTCATTTTCTCACAAATTTAAGTTTTTCTTAAAAAAAATTCCAAATCTCAAAAAAAATCTCTTTTTTTTTTTAAAAGACTTCTTTAAAAAAATTTCACCATATACTCTTTAAAAATCTTTGAAAATTTTCAAGTTTTTTTTTTATAAAAAAAACTTTAATAAAAAAACACTTCTTTATGAAAATGGGCTTTTACTTTTTAAAATGAATACCTCAACACGTTGAATGCCTTTCACCCTTTTTTTTAAATCGATACTTAAAAATAAGCTGTCCCTTGAAAACATGAATCGATTTTGAAAGCACCTTTAATAATTTGAAGTTGAACGCTTTGTACGTTGCTTCGTACCTTTTTAAAATCGATTTGCATGCGTAACAAATTTCAAACCATATGAATTTGACTTTAACGTTTACGCATCTGCATTATTTCTTTTGCTTGTAGACTGGCGTGGTCCCGAGTCACCGCTTGCGCCTTAATTCTTTTGCTTCCAGACCGGCGCGGGTCCCGAGTCAAACAAATACGCGCCTCTTTAAAAAATGGGGGGGGGGGAAGGCACGGTATGTAGGTATTCCGGAACACAATCAACCCGTCAGCCGCGCTAACGAACGCTCTCTTCCGCTCATTCCTCGGCTTTGTTGTCGCAGTACACGTAGGCTTATGCAACTCGCCTCCGATACCATGACAGCTCCGATACCATGACACGAATTGGAAACGACCGAAAACGACATCCTAAAAGAGAGTTGCTCTTCCGAAGATTACGAATAGATTAACAGATTACATTGGAAACATCAAGAATAAATAACCGGAGATAACTCGAACGTTAAACCGGACTAAACTTGGACACTTGACCGACGGATCCGACACCTAGAAAATGGTTGAGATTACGTTCTTTAACATATATATATATATATATATATATATATATATATATATATATATTTAATGAGATTTGGGTTCATGAGATATAAGTATATTGATATTGAGGAAAACATCACTACGGAAGAGGGAGTGCTCTACCTTCCATAGTTTTAGAATGTATTACTGTTTTACTTGTTTTTTGCATTTTTATTATAGATCTATATGAAAGTCTAATATGAATTTTTTTTTAATTATGTTGAAACAATAACATAATACTGACTATTTGGGCAGCAGCTATAAGCTATAAATGTTCAGGCACACCTGTTATATGCTCTATTTCACTGTCTTGGATTCTATCAGTAATATACTATAATTCCAGTGTATTTTTCTTCTCAAAAAATATTTGAAGGCAGGCTGAACAGTCCAATCTCGTTCCTTAAATCTTCCAATTATTGTCCGTTGACATTTTTCATTCCTTGAATCTTATTATTGTCTGTTGACATTTTTTCCTTGAATCTTCCATTATTGAATGTCAAACATATTTTTGATTTATTTGTAGGCAGGTTGGACACTCCAAAGTCTCATTTTTTTAATAGTCTGTCTAATAATTTTGTTGGTACATCTGCAGGCAGGTTGAACAGTCGAAGTTTTTGTTTTTTGAATATTCTATTATGGAGTTGTATAACGAGACTGGGAATTGCTTCGACTGTTAAAATTGATCGGAATCTGGGTAAAAAAATTTAAGAAATCTTAAAGTAACAATGTTTAAATCATGATTTTGATGGTGAAAATAGATTCAACACCATCAAAAACCTCTAAAGCACCAAAAATTAAAGTAAGTTCGAAAATTATACCGTGGATTTACAAAAATCCTTATAAATTTTTTTAAAAATATAAACGAAATTTCTATAATTTTCAGAAAAAAAAACAATCTAATTACAATAAAACATTGCATTATGGTCTGTCAACATTTTTTTTAATATATTCGTACGCAGGTTGAATAATCCAAGTCTCGTTCCTCGAATCTTCCATTATTGTAAGTCACATCTTTTTGATATATGTGCATGCAGGTTGAACAGTTTGTGTAATGTCTGAGAAAGGGCAAAAGGAAAGGCGCAGGGGAAGGATCGTGGATATTGGTTCGTTGGGAATCTTTTTCTGCATCTATGTGGAATTATTAATAATCGGTTTGTTGGGAATATATATATTTTTAATTTATGGAAGGTAATGTACAAGAAAACGTTATTGTTCATCAACATTTTTTTTAATATATCTGCAGGCAGGTTGAATAACCAAGTCTCGTTCCCGAATCTTCCATTATTGTAAGTCAGCATCTTTTTGATATATGTGCATGCAGGTTGAACAGTTTGTGTAATGTCTGAGAAAGGGCAAAAGGAAAGAAGTAGGAAGGATCGTGGATAGCTGGTTCGTTGGGAATATTTTTCTGCATCTATGTGAATTATTAATAACTGGTTTGTTGGGAATATATATATTTTTAATTTATGGAAGGTAATGTACAAGAAAACGTGTTATTGTCTATCAACATTTTTTTTTAATATATCTGCAGGCAGGTTGAATAATCCAAGTCTCGTTCCTCGAATCTTCCATTATTGTAAGTCAGCATCTTTTTTTGATATATGTGCATGCAGGTTGAACAGTTTGTGTAATGTCTGAGAAAGGGCAAAAGGAAAGGCGCAGGGGAAGGATCAAAGATAGCTGGTTCGTTGGGGAATCTTTTTCTGCATCTATGGGAATTATTAATAACTGGTTTGTTGGGAATATATATATTTAATTTATGGAAAGGTAATGTACAAGAAAAACGTGTTATTGTCTGTCAACATTTTTTTTATTATATCTGCAGGCAGGTTGAATAATCCAAGTCTCGTTCCTCGAATCTTCCATTATTGTAAGTCAACATTTTTTTGATATATGTGCATGCAGGTTGAACAGTTTGTGTAATGTCTGAGAAAGGGCAAAAGGAAAGGCGCAGGGGAAGGATCGTGGATAGCTGGTTCGTTGGGAATCTTTTTCTGCATCTATGTGGAGTTATTAATAACTGGTTTGTTGGGAATATTTTATTTTTTAATTTATGGTAAGGTAATGTACAAGAAAAAAACGTGAGAAACAGCTGGGTAGGAGGAGACTATTTAAAAACGCATGAAACCGCATGAAACAGCTGGGTCGCACGAGTCTATTTTGTCCTCTTTTCTGAATTCAAATAACTGCCACTGAAATTGATGAGATGTTGTAGGAGAGAGTTTGGGGTCATTAGGATATGGAGTTGTCTATCAACGCAATAGAATAGTTTGGATGATCGTTTTTTTTGCAAGAATACTGTAAAAAAAAATTCAAAAAATCAGGGAGTTGGAGTGTTTGAATTGCATATTTTTTATGGTGGAAATAGATTCAACGCCATAAAAAACCCTTAGAGCACCCAAAACAGTGAAGTTAAACAAATGTAATCAAGATTTTCAAAAATCTTTGCCTGAATTTTTTATAATCTTCCTGGAATTTCTGGGTTGTTTTGTTTATGGGTTTTTTAGACTACCACCTAGGGTATTAAGAAAATATTTAAGATAATTTTGAAGTAAATTGTCTTTGAAACAAAAAGAAATTTATATATTATTTTAAATATTGTATTTAAGGAGTGTCTCAAACTATTGTCTTAAAAAAAATGTTTCTATAAAGATAATATTGAAGACAAGTATTGTTGCCTAAGCTTTTTATTTCAACTTAATGGGGGTGAAGATATGTTGACTTTTTTAAAAGAGTGCCTAAACTGATTTTCAAGCTAATATGATTAGCATATGTTTGGTCAAAATGTTTATCAACTATTGTAGTGTGTTACATAGTTTGTTAGGTTGCATTGATTTTTAAGAAATTTAAAAAATTAGATTCCTGCTAAGTGGTTCCCCACCAATTTTTTAAGGATTGAGATTATTCCAATTCTAATAAGTTCCTCTATGATAAGTTCTTCATTATTATTTATAACATTCATTATAAATTTAAAATGTTTATCAACTATTGTACTGTGTTACATAGTCTGTTAGGTTGCATTGACTTTTAATAAATTAAAAAAAATAGATTCATGCCAAGTGGTTCCCCCACCAATTTTCAAAAGATTTGAGATTATTCGAATTCTAATAAGTTCATCTATGATAAGTTCCTCATTATTATTTATAACATTCATTATAAATTTAAAAAATTATCATAATGGATGTTATAAATAATAATGAGGAACTTATTATGGAAGAAGAGTTGTCTTTAAGTGCAATTTTTTAAAAAGTTTTCCATGTTATTTTCCAATTAATTTATTCCGTGCCTTAGAGGTTTTCGTTAAGGTCCATATATGCAGTCTCAAAAACCAGTTTAAACAATATGAATCAAGATTTCATCACATGAAACTCCAAAAAGTCGCACTTAAAACAAATCCTCAAACATTTACGTAATTAACCATGTAAAAAAAGGTTATGGATCAACTTTAACTTAGAAAAAAATGAATTACACATTTTATTGTAAATCTCAAATCTCTAGGAACCCAAATCTAATTTTTTAAATTTATTAAAAGTTACAAACCATTTTGCTAAATAAAATTTTCTTATATGTAAATGAATGTTATAAATAATAATGATGAACTTATCATGGAGAAACTTATTAGAATTGGAATAATCTCAAATCCTTAAGAAATTGGTGGGCGGGAGTCATTTGGCACAAATCTAATTTTTTAAATTTATTAAAAGTAATGGGCCATTTTGTTAAATAAAATTTAAATAACAATGAAAAAATTATAATGGAGAAACTTATTAGAATTGGAATAATCTCAAATCCTAGGAAATTGGTAGGCAACCACGAATTTAATTTTTTAAATTGATTAAAAGTCAATGCAACCTATCAAACTCTCTAAAACACTAATCTAATTTTTTAAATTTATTAAAAGCTAATGCAACCTAACAAACTCTCTAACACACTACAACTATTCAGACGAAGCATATTAATCTAGATCATCAATGAAAAAAAGAAGTCAAGAGATACTTATCCACTTTAAATTGAAATAAAAAATATAAACAAATTATTTTAAATACTTTTTTAACTAGCAATTGCACCACATGTTGCAAAAGAAACACCTTAAGGGAATAGCATAGGAAAGAATAGCTTAGGAGAAATAAGATGTTGCAGAGAGGGAACCATCCTGAAGGAATGAAAGGAAAATTTTCCATGCTGAAGGGATGAAAGGAAAACTTTGCTTCCATGGAAGCAGGTCAAGGAGGTTTCAATGTTATTGTTGATAAGAGTTATCAACCAGAAAATTGTCTTAAATATTGAAATAGGCAATTGGGGATGAAAACATATATGTTACCAACATAATATGTTCACATATATAAAAAATTTGCTATAGATATTGAAATAGGAAATTGGGGGTGAAAATCCTTTGGTGATTAATAATCATCCAAAACAAGCATGAAATAAGCATGTAACTCAAATAAGATATTTTTAATACATTCAAGTACAATCTATATTTTATAGATGTAAATAAACAGAATTTTTATTAACAGAAATAGAGTTTACTCCAAGTTCATCTACATATGCCAATTGCATTCACCACTTAAGAAAATTAAAAAAAGTTTACTGAGAAAAAAACTCCAACACATTTGTAGAGAAAATTATAACACACTATCACACTTTTCTTATCAGAGCTAAATGTTCGCTCCTATATGCAACAACCATGGATTTCATCACTTAGGAGAAGTAAAAACAAGTTTATTGAAAAAACATCTCCAACACATTTGTAGAGAAATGGATTTGATCACTTATGAGCAGTAAAAACAAATTTATTGAGAAAACAACTCCAACACATTTGTAGAGAAAATTATAACACAGTATCACAATTTTCTTATCATAAATAAATGCTCCTATATGCAACAATGATGGCTTTGATTAGTTCAAGAGTAGTAAAAACAATTTTATTGAGAAAACAACTCTAGCACTGAGATATTTTTGGAAACAATTGTGGAATTGGTGAACGCATATTGCTCTATGGTGTTGGATATTGGGCATAGATTTCTTGATCTTGTATACAAGATTGTAAATTTGCATGTAGCTTATACTACATTAACCATGAAATTGTCAACATTTAGGGCACACTTTCCATCACATTTGTAGAGAAAATTATAGTAGAGAAACACATTTTCCTTATCATATCTGAATGTTCATATATGCAACAACTACCGTGTGCCTCATAGTTTACATTTGTGCAACGAGGAGGAGAGGAGTGTAAGGTGCAAGCTAGAATAACAAGAGAAGAATCCTGTTTGATACATTAGAATCTTCTTTGGGACTTAAGATGGATTCATTCTCTGCACATCTAGAGTAAAGCTTAATAAAACAAAACTCACCATAGCTTATTCTTAATTGATCAAGAGTATATAATTTTTAGGGTGGTGTTCAATGTGCACTTCCCATGATGTATATCACAATGTATGGGGTTCATTACAACCATGGATATATTTTGAGTTGTTGTGATTTTTTTCTTGTGGCTAAAACTTAGTTTTGGTTGTTGCCTAGTTATCATGATTCAAAACTTTCTTATCATCTCATATCCTTATAGAATTAGATATATTCTATGAGCTAGTGTGATGTTTTGTTTGTCACAATGGTTCAAAAATCAGTTATTATAGCACAATATTGAATTTCTCATTGTGTGTTTTGTTTATGAACCCTTTAAAAAAACCATGGGAACATTTCACGTCTTGTTCTATTGTGTTGGATATTGGGCATAACTTTCTTGATATTGTATACAAGACTGTAAATTTGCATGTAGCTTATACTACATTAACCATGAAATTGTCGACATTTAGGGCACACTTGCCATCACATTTGTAGAGAAAATTACAATAGAGTATACATTTTTCATATCATATCTAAATCTTCATATATGCAACAACTATCTTGTGTCTCATAGTTTACATCTGTGCAAGGAGGAGAGGAGTCTAAGGTGCAAGCTAGAATAACAAGAGAAATAAGAATCTTGTTTGGGGCATTAGAATCTGTTTGAATTTTTTAAATAAATATCTTAAAAATTAGAATATCAGTTTAATACATTTTACTCAATTACACATTTAACAACATTCATTTAAAAAGATACAAATATAGATTACTATTTTAAATAAAAATACTACAACACATTTAACAATATTCATTCAAAAAAATAAAAATACAAATAACTATTTTAAATAAAAATAGTACAAAGAATCACATTAATTACCATGACCCCCCGTGTACCTTCCTCTTATTACTTTTTAAATATTTCATGTTTGTAACTTATTCTTAATCACATAGTGTCAATTTTGTTAAACTATAATATACAAATCTCACTTTTTATAGCTTTGCTGGAAGAATAGAGTATCTAAATTCCCTTACCCTTTAAGAAGCATCCTCAATTATTGTACCACCCACCTCAGCATCCAATATTGACATATTAGCTTATTCTTAATTGATCAAGAGTATAGAATTTTTAGGGTAGTGTTCTATGTGGACTAAAATTCCCATGATGTCCATCACAATGTATGGGGTTCATTGCAAACATGGATATATTCTGTGAGTTGTTGTGATTTTTTTCTTGTGACTAAAACTTAGATTTGGTTGTCACCTAGTTATCATGATTGAAAACTTTGTTATCATCTCAAATCCTTATAGAATTAGATATATTTTGTGAGCTAATGTAATGTTTTGTTTGTCACAATGATTCAAAAATAAGTTATTATAGCACAATATTGACTTTCTCATTGTATGTTTTTTTTATGAACACTTTAAAAAAACCATGGGAAAATTTGACTTTACACTGTGGATATATTTTGTGAGCCAATGTGATGTTTTGTTTGTTACAATGATTCAAAAATAAGTTATTATACCACAATATTGAATTTCTCATTGCATGTTGTTTTTATGAACACTTAAAAAAAAATCACTGGAAAATTTGATTTTACACTGTGATCTCCCCAACATGGGTGGGGGTTTTAAAAATTTGAGAGTAAATTGAGCAGTTATTTATAGAAATTGTTGTATAAGATGGGAAAATTATATTGTTTGTAGACAATATGGATGTCATAATATATATCTATTTTGAATTTTTTAGTGTCTCTGGCCACCATGCATCTAACAGAACGTTAATAGCCATTTTCTTTGATCCTGGATGAGGTTACAAACTAATAACTTGTGAAATCCCTAGTCATTTTCTTTGATTTTTGGATCAGGTTATAAACTAGAATACACTCTCTCTTCAGAAGAATCTACAATATATATTAGATGGAGGGAAAGTTTATGATAAAAATTGTACAAAAAACCCTAAGGACTGAGTGGGTTTTTTCTTTTGTAAGTTTTGTTTGGAATTGAAAAAAAAAATATAAAATATAAAATTATGTAGTGAAAAATTTGTTTAAAATTTCATAATAAAAAGTTTAGTAAGTGTGACATCATATAATATGAAAATTATTTATGATTATAAAGTAAAAAACATGTAAGATTTTTTAGATTTATATTATTTATGAGAGCCCTTTAAATAAACTACATTCTGCATGAATACCATGGGTCAATACCATGGGTTGCTTTTATAGTTTATTATTATTAGACATTTGATCCCTCTTGGCTCTTGGTTGATCCATAGTTAATATTGATGTAGGCCATATTAATTTCCCACTTTAAATAAACTACATTCCACATGAATACCATGGGTCAATACCATGGGCTATTTTTATAGTTTATTATTTTTATTTTTTATTGTATTTTGACTTAGTTAAAATGCCCATTACATTATATCAATATTTTTATCTAATTTACTTTTATTTTTATTTTTGTGTAATTTGACACAGTCTCACCAAGTCTAAATTCAATCTAACTTATTAAAAAAAAAACAACATTATAAAAAACATATATAAAACTATTTACTTGTGGATCTAATGGCCTAAAACATTTCAATAGTCTAACATTTGATCCAATGGCTCAAACATGGACACAATAGCAGTTAGGGGAGTTGTTGCAAAGGAAACATAGACACAATGGAAGCTAGGGGAGTTGTTGCAAAGGAAATTCCTTAAGGCTAAGAAAGAGTAGTATAGAAAGAGTAATATGGAAGAAATAAGATTTGACCAGAGTTCTATATAAAAAATGGGAAATAGGAGGACTCTACCTAGCTAAATAAACTAACAAGAGATGTTTCATTAATATAGGTAATAAACAATAACAACATCACCCTAATGTAAAAAATAAATATGAAACTTTTGAACCTTAGATATATAAAATGCATATTCATATTGTCATTTATATTTGATACTCAATGTGTGTTTTCACTTGACTGTATTTATAATTTTATATTATCCATGGAATTTAATATTAAATAAAATTTCATTTTTTAATGCCACTCATCTCAATACATAAAATGGATTTAAAATATTATAAACCATTCGATCTTAATTCCATTCCAATCAATATAATAATAGCACAACAATAAAATTTGATCTTAATTCTATTCTAATCAATATGATATATTAGGAGAACTATATAACAATATGAATAGGTATCAATTTATGACAAACATCTGAACATTTACTTTGCACTACATTTGAGATTACCAAAGTTAAAAAAAAAAGAATTATCTATATCATAACTTTACTTTATATTATTATTATTATTATTAAAAATAAAAGAGAATTAATATATGAGTTTAATCAATATAGTTAAAAAGAAACATATAACAAGATTCTTAACTATTTATATTCACTCTCACTTTACTTTGTTGTGGTGATTCTTAATTTATGAATAGATTTTGCATAAAAATTATCTATATCATAACTTTAATTTATATTATTATTATTATTATTAAAAATAAAAGAGAATTAATATATGAGTTTAACTTATATAGTTAAAAATAAACATGTAACAAGACTTTTAACTATATATATTCACTCTTACTTTACTTTGCTGTGGTGATTTTTAATCTATGAATAGATTTTGTTGCACTAACATGAGCCAATATCATGATTTATCAATATCAAATGGCCAAAAACCATAACTAATCATTTTTTATGACACTTGCTTGTATGGTTTTTTTATTGTTTCTTATTTAATTAATTTAGTGAAAATGGTGAAAGGACATAACTACTTTTGAGACATTTTAATATGTAACAACGATTAAAAATATTATGAAGAATAAATATCTATCATCAGCATAATAATTAATGGTAAGAAGTTAAACCCTTACTATCCATCTATTTTTTAATAATAAATGATAATTAAATTAAAATTCTAGAATTTCCAAAATAAATATATTAAAATTCTATACACATTTAAAATATAACAATACCAATTGAATGATTTACAATGAAATGTAAACGTGTCACATCTAAAACACTATCATGTATTACAATGTCCAGGAGTTTGCATGCAAAATTTTTACATATATTCTGTTTGAATTTATTATTTTCCTCTGTTTTCTATTTATCTATGGCTACATGTAAAATAAAAACATGCCTCTGGCAAACAATTTAAAAAATTGTTTATTTATTGTTTTCCTCTGTTTCTATTTATTCATGGCTACATGTAAAATAAAAACATGCCTCTGGCAAACAATTTAAAAAATTGTTGCATGTGCGTCGGAATCCCTCTTTGAATCTGCATATAAGAATCTTTAAAATTATGCTTTCTAATTTGAGAGGCACTGATTCAAATTTGTTTACGAATGGACTTCGTTGTGGATTGAATTTTTACTTGTACTAAAATCTTTCTATTTTGGAATTTTACTTTCTAAATTACAAGCTAGAAATTTGCAAGAAAAGTTTCAATTGGTAACACGAAAGCCGCAACCACATAGTTGTCGATAAAACCAACTTTGTTAACGATGAATCCCAAATGTACAAAAGATTCCAAATATTTTGGAGGGCAACTCCAAAATCTCGATGATAGTATGGTCTTTTCGCAATATATATTGTAGTTCACATTTACGCAAAGACTGAAATGTTCTTCTATGCAATGCAAGGGAAATGAAGACCAAAATTGAAAATTTAACAAAATAAGGCTATTAAAAATTTAGCTACAGGCTACCAATCCAGTGTTGCACACACAAAAATGAAAATTTATAAATTGAAGTTTTACTCATTCTAACATAAAAATAAAAATTTAAAAATTGAAATCTTACCCATTCTAACCGGGGACTTTTGGTTTCTTGGGGAAATTTGAGATCATTGCATTTTCTTCCACTCACTATCGCAAGGACTAATATTCCAAAACTATAGATATCATCTTTCACTGATAATAGCCCACGCTTTCACTGATAATCTCCCCCGCATTGCATACTTTGGCGCCATATAATTGCTGCATGCTCCATTGTTCAAAGGCGTGTTTCTCTCAACCAATAACCAGGATTTCTTTGCATGCAAGCGATTTATTTAAAATGAATACAAATAAGGGGACATTCTCTGCAGTGCTGCACTGCTCGTGTTCGGTAAACACTGAAAATTTTAAAAAGAAGCCCGCAAGTAAAATAGTGAACCATTTGGCCGATGATTTTTTTTTTATATATATTTTTTAAATTTTTTTCTCATAAATTTGTTTTAGTTATAACTAGCACAATCACATTTATCAATGTTATTGATATACGTCGATAGGCTTATATGAAATAGATTTACAACCACATTCACCTATATGGTTGATATAGGCAAAACCTATATCCACTACCCAACACATATATTTCACCAAAGTAAATATTATATATTTATAATTGATATCACCAAAATATTATATATATTTACTTATAATATATTAATAATATTAACTATATACGTATTATATATTAACTTGAAATATATATATATATATATATATATATTACTAAATGATTTCAATACATTACTAGTTTTAACTCAAACTATAATATAATTTATTTTCCTCGAGAAAAAGCATAATTTTATTACTGCAGGTGAGTACAAAATTACATTGTGAAACACATAGATGTGTGTTCAAAAGAGACAAACCCAGGAGTTTGTAGACAAAAAACAGTTACAGAGTGAAAACAAGCCTATGCAGAACCAGAAGCTGGCTTATACAAGCTAATCATAAAGTCCCTTTGGAGAACAAGTTGATCATAAAAAACAGACACACTGCTCTACTATAAACAGTCCAGCAAGAATCCATTGCCGAGAATAAAGATTTCAACTGTTCATCATGAATCCAGACATAGCTCAGTCATTCAATCGGACCTTCTGGAAGCACCCAACAGATAAGACGCATCATAAAAATCTGTAATAAAGCACCGCCCAGGGGAAACGATGTCACTGTTTGTCAATTAATAATTGTGTCCAGCCCTCTGTTGTAGCCCTTCAAGTGAGAAATACCGAAAATTAACCAGTGGTTTCACAGTCTCCAACAGCAAAAATATTGGGAAAGCGCTCACCAAGTGTAAGCAGCCTGTTAGCTATTACAAGTCAAGCCTGTTAGACAGTTTCAGCCCACTGCAAACTGTCCACCGAGCAAGAAGCCTATATAAAAACAGTGATAATTCAAAGCCATCTTCAACATAAATTGTAGAGAAAAAACGCACACCATGAGTATGCTTCCTGTTGGCAATTTGTTGTCAGGCCAACAAAGGAACACTGTAGCCTCTCAGTCAAATAAAGATGGATGTAAATATTCAGAGATATCGCCATCCAGATGTTCTCTAATCCTCCAGAAACCCACGTCCTGCTGGATCCCCCTCTTTGAAGCTCGATCTGCCTTATCATTATTTTCTCGATAAATATGATGACAGGAGAAAGATTCAAGTGAAAGAAGGATCTCCCTAATAGAGCGAAGCAGATTTTGTAAATGGTGCACTTTGCATTGCTGAATTCCTTTTATCCAATTAATCACATTCAATGAGTCCCCATAAAAATTTAACTTTCTGCAGCCTTTCTCCGCAGCGAACAATAGAAGGATCTTGAGGCTCAACAGTTTAGCATTGTTATTAGTTCCTTCCCCAAGCCCAACAGAGATCTCAAACCAATGTGATTCAGAAAGAAACAGCAGAGCCCCTCCACCACAAACATTTTGCTGCATCGCCCCATCAAAAAAACCCCATGGATTTCTCCTATCAATGTCCAACAGTAGGACCTCCCTCTGATTGGCGGCACGGATATGGATAGGAAAAGCATAGTGCAGTCCTATAGTCATGGCACCAATGACCTCTGGTGTACTGACCATCCCCTCAAATAGTAAGTGGTTACGAGCCAACCAACAACCCCATATGACAAGGAGAGGCAGAGCTTTTAGATTCTACTCAGCATAAGACACCCACCAGGAATCCCAAGCATGAGACACAGTTAAGCCCTCCCATCTACAAAGGAGACCCAATAACTTGGAGCATTCCAACCACACCCCTTTAATGAAGGGACAGCTGAGGAAAAGGTGGTTTACAGATTCCTCTTCAGAATTACACAGACAGCACCAGCCAGGGCCCTGAAAACATCTATGTTGCAGAACATCCCAGGTGGGGACTTTGTTTTCAAGGACACACCACATAAAAATGCGAGTCTTAGGAGGACAATTTAGTTTCCAAAGTTTCTTCCACCACCACCGCTCTTCACCCAAGACAGCCCCAACACTAAGTTTTGTGTAGCCAGCCCGAGGAGAATAGATCCCCGACGAATCAAAATCCCATACAATCTTATCCTCCCTCTCCTGTAGAAAAATATGAGCCTGTTTTAATGCACGGATATAATCAGTCAGTGCCCTCTCATCAAGAACATCCAGTCCCAAAGAAGAGGCCAATATCCAAGACTGAATGCCCAACCTTCTCCGAACCGGATCAGCAAGATGGGAGAGAAAAGTAATCCCCCTTTGCCTTAAGGCCTCAACCATACGTCTGGGAAGGAGATGCTGAAGTTCACTTCCCATCCAAGGATCCTCACCAACCCGAAGCTTCCTACCACTACCCACATCCCAAGCCAGACTTGTTTCCAGAATGTGAAATGAATTAACTAGAGCCTTCCAAATCACTGATCCACCCGCAAAGGTTTTTCTTGGATTCCTTATCCAATCTACAATAGAAAAAGGAGCAATATATTTCTGTGTGATCACCTGAGTCCAAAGGTTGTCAACATTGATGAGCCTCCACCCACCCTTTGCTGCAAGAGCCTGTGCAAAGAGAAAAATATTTTTCAGTCCCCATCCACCCAACCCTTTAGGGACTGCAATTTTCTCCCACCGAACCCAAGGGGTCACCAACGATTCTTGTTTCCCACTCCAAAGGAATCTAAAGCAAATCCTCCTGGCAGCCTCCAAAGTACCCTTTGGGATCCAAGAGAGGGACAACCAATATACTGGAACAGCCTCCAAAACAGACTTAACTAGAGTCAAGCGCCCGGCTCTAGACAGCCATTTATGACACCACACTCTTAAGCGCTTTTCCAGCTTTTCCAGCAACCAGCTCCAATCATGTTTCCTATAATCATTGGGTTTTAAGTGGAACCCCAAATAAATCAGCCCAACATCCAAACCAGCAGAGTTATAGGGAAAAATCCTTTCAAACTCACGCCTCTCCTCCTTCCTCAGAAAATGAGAGGTGATGGAAGAGTTCACAACATTCACTTCCATTCCAGTGGCCTTGCTGAACAGGTCCAAAATCTCACCAAGAGTAATAGCATCTCGCACTGATCCAGAGCAGAAGATTAAAACATCATCAACAAATAGTAGATGAGTGATGAAAAAATTTGGAGCAACCTGAATGCCCTTCAAGGAACCCTGTCTCTTGGCCTCCTTAAGAGCTCTGCTCAAGCCCTCAGCAACCAATAAAAACAAAAGGGGAGAAAGGGGGCAGCCCTGGCGAAGGCCCCTTTCAGCATGAAAAAAGGGAGATGCAGCCCCATTAAGCAGAACAGAGAAAGAGATAGTTGTAATACAGCTCATGATCCATCTTATGAAACCAATGCCAAAGCCAAGGTGAGTCAGGAGCATACGAATATATAACCAACTTACCCGGTCATATGCTTTGGAGAGATCTATTTTCAGCACAGTCCCTTTGAGGTTCTTGGTCTTCATGCTGTGGAGAGCCTCTTGAGCAGTTCCAATTGCTTCATGTATTTGACGACCATCCAGAAAACCAAATTGTTCACCAGAGATATGAGTAGACAGAATGCATTTGAGTCTTCTTGCAACCACCTTGGCTACCACTTTATAAATACAGTTGCAGAGAGAGATTGGACGAAAATCAGCCAGAGAAAGAGGGTTATCCACTTTCGGAAGTAAAGCTATGAAAGTGGAATTAAAACAAGCCGGAATCCTCCCTGAAATTCTGGTATCCTCCACTACTTTAAGCAAATCTGCCCCTAACACATCATATAGAGCCAAGAAAAATTCAATCGACCATCCATCTAGCCCAGGACTTTTGTCTTTTTGAAAGCTATGAAGAACCTCCTTTAATTCCTTCTCAGAAACCTCAGCCATCAATGATTTGTTATCTGCCTCCTCCACAAATCTCGGGAAGAGTTGAGCCACTCTAATTACTTCCGCAAGAGATGCATGAGTTGGAGCCTTAAATAGAGCCTTGAAATGCTCAACTCCCATCTTAGCTTTAGCCTCAAAGGTAGAATGTTCAATTCCTTGACCATCTCTTAAACTCCATATAGTATTAGCCGCCTTCCAACCACGAGCAAATGCATGAAAAAATTTTGTATTATCATCCCCACATGCCAACCATGTGGCCCTACTTTTCAACCTCCAAGATTCTTCCTTATCCATAAGTAGGGAGTTCCTTCTTTTTTCAAGAGAAACAAGGGTATCTTTATCTGCTTGAGATTGAAACCCTCCTCCAATCCCCTCATAGATCAAGCGTAGATCCTCTTCTACCTGCTTCAAATCCAAATCCTCCCTCTGTCTCTTAGCAGCCGACCATACCTTCACAACTTCCTTGATACGCTTAAAATTCTCAGCAAAATGAAAAGCCGCAGAAAGAGTACTATCTGCCCTAAAAGGGATCCACCTAGCAAGAACAAGGGCTTTAAAAGAATCATCCCTGAGCCAGATTTTGTTAAACTTTAACGGGCTAGGAGGCTGCCTAGGCCCGATCTTAAATTCAAGAAAAATAGGAAAATGATTAGATGCACCCCCACATCCAATCCACTACCTAATCTGAAAAGGCCTGTCCACAATCTGCTCAGCCACCAGGAAACGATCAATTCTCTTCGCTATTCTTCCTTCAGCACATCTATTGTTCCTCCAGGTGGGCTTCATCTTTAAGGGCTCAATATCGAGAAAATGATTCTCAACCAATTTTTGTGTGAAGTACCCAAACAATGAATCAGTATGAGCATGAGGACCCCAGACCTCAGACTGGCCCAAAGAAAAGTTCAGATCCCCTCCCAAAATCACCGAGTCCCCCTTGAGTAGAGAGTTACCCAGGAGTGAGTCCCAGAAAGGGATCCTATCTTGATATGGACCATAGATATTAAAAATATTAAATGCATCACCTAGCTCCAACGCCAGAAAATTTAAACCCAGGACCGACTCCATACCCCAGAAATTCAGTGGTTTGATTGTTCTTTCATTCCAGCCCACAGCCAAACCACCCGACCTCCCTCTAACATCCAACATCTCAAAAGTCCATCCTGGCAACCAACCTTCCAATCTAGCTTTGACCACAGTCCCTTCACCTAAAGTCTCTTGAAGCAGTATTATATCCGGACAGTCCAGAAATATAATCCGCCGGAAAGCAGATTTCTTTTGGGGCATTGCCAAGCCCCTGCAATTATAGGACATGAGCTTCATTACACACTAGGCTTCAAGGATTGGCTTGCTCTAAGCGCCCTCTCAATTGAAATCTGCCTCCCATCATGTACATCCATCATAGCTCTATCCTGTGCTCTCGCCAAGAAGGAGATCCTACCCCTGCCCCGAGCTGCTGGGGGTTTCCCCCTCCCAAACCCACCTGCACCTTTTTTAGCACTAGATTTCAGGTTATAACCAATGACCAAAGGAGCAGAGTTTTCCAAAGGAGCCAGCAATCCTTCACCTGAATCGAAAACAGTAGCCTTCGCTTGGAGAACTGGCTGAGAAAAAATAGGAGCAGCAATAGGTAACATACCATAGTCATCCTTTCCAGCTGAGACTGAAGTCGAGACCAAGTTAAGAGAGATATTGATGTTGGGGGAGAATGGAAAAGATCCCATGTGAGAAGATGTCAATAATGATAACACTGCCTTCAACATGCCATCATCCCTCAACTGGAAATCCGCTCCATAATGACGACTATGGATCTTCACAGCAGGTGACGAACCTCCATCAGAAATCTGAGAGAGCGGCTCCTGCCCAGATGAGTGTACAGACTCCACACCCAACGCCTGGAAGCCTAAATCAACCGGAATGCTGGATCCATTGGCAGCAGGGTTTGAAGTGCATGAAAGGGTTGTAGTGGGCAATGACTGCGCATTGGAAGGGCCAGAGCCAGCCCTCTTCGAGATTGATTCCACCTCAGAGCGACTAACCCACCGTATTTTTACATGTCGAGAGAAATAGCCACATTCGGAGGCAGGATGGCCATATGCATGGCATCGACGGCATCTGAAGGGAACATTTTCATAGTCAAGAAGCTGCTTAATGACATATTGCCCCCACTGAAGATTCAGAGATTCAGCAAGGCCTTCTCTGATATTAATCATGACTAATATTCGAGCAACACGCCTGTGATTTGTCTGAAAGAAGGAGAGATCAGCCTCTAGAAAAACCCCAAGCGTATTACCAATACCTCGGAGGTGTTCCTCTGTCCAATAATGAAGAGGCAGTCCAGGTATACAAACCCACAAGGGGACAGAGTCCACCCTTTCCCTACTTGCATCAAAAAGAGGGTGCCAATGTTTGAGGAGCATTGGAGTGTGGTCCAGTGCCCAGCACCGATGCATCACCCACTGGATATGATCAGGATGCAGAAAATTGAAAGCAAACCACCCCTTTGAGAGGGACACCACTTCAGGGACATATCCAAGCTCAGCTTTCCAGTTCGCTTCAGCCCATGAAACAACAGTTTTCAAAACGAAATACCTCCCCATGGCCCTGCCTACCAGTGTTCTGCTAGCCATTTGAGAGACCTGCTCCCAGCTTATATCTTCACCCAAAACATAGTTTATCTCTGCTCTTTTGACTTTGATCCATTTCTTTTTTTTGCCCCCCTTCTTCGACTCTCCAGCCTCCCTTACTTTGCTTGAGCCTGTCTCTTTTGAGCCTTCAGAACCAGGTTTCCCACACTGTTATTCCAGACTTAAATGGTTTGAGACAACTCTCCCTCTCTCTCTTTCACTGAATCCATTCACCCTTCTATTCGAGAGCACAGAAGGGTCCTGTTCCAATACATACTCTGAAAAATAAGATCTTTGATAATCGCCCACTTCAAGATCCCTTTCAACCGCATTCAAACAATGTGACAGTTCCTTCCCCTGCAGATCGAGCTCCCTCTCTTCAGCATTCACGCAAAGAGACAGTCCCTTTATCAATGGATCCGCGCTCCCTCTGCCTGTCAAACTTCCTCCCACCTTCCCGTCATGTGCACCTTCAGAAACAGTAAACGACAACCCTTCAGCAGTAGAATGAGTGATCTCCTCCTCTCCTTTTGAACGCAGCCTAGACTAAATGCATCTGGCCTAATCTTCATTTGCAGAGGTGCGCAGACCCTGTGCAATCACCCACCCTTCGCCATTCAAACCCCACCTTCTCCCGCCGATTGCCATCGATATAATTCTATTATAACATAATAATAATATTTTATTAATATTATAATAAGTTTATATCTCTTACCAATATCTCAAGGGATTATTAATATTTTACACCAAAAGAACTAATAAACCCAAGGGTTTAATATTATAAACCGAAGTAATTGGTGAAGCAAAGGATAAATATTAATATTATAAACCAAGAAATAAAAAAACCCTAAGAATAAATAATTTAATCTAAGAGATTAAAAAACCCTCAGAAATAATAATACTTTAAACCCAAAAACATAAGAAAGTAATAAACTCTAAGAATTAATATATTAAACTAAAGAGATTAATAAAGCATATGAAATAATATTTAAAAACAAAAAACATAAGAACTAATAAACCCAAGGGTTTAATATTATAAACCGAAGTAATTGGTGAAGCAAAGGATAAATATTAATATTACAAACCAAGAAATAAAAAAACCCTAAGAATAAATAATTTAATCTCAAGAGATTAAAAACCCTCAGAAATAATACTTTAAACCCAAAAACATAAGAAAGTAATAAACTCTAAGAATTAATATATTAAACTAAAGAGATTAATAAAGCATATGAAATAATATTTAAAAACAAAAAACCTAAGAACTAATAAACCCAAGGGATTAATATTATAAATAGAAGTAATTGGTGAAGCAAAGGATAAATATTAATATTATAAACCAAGAAATAAAAAAACCCTAAGAATAAATAATTAATCTCAAGAGATTAAAAAACCCTGAGAAATAATACTTTAAACCCAAAAACATAAGAAAGTAATAAACTCTAAGAATCAATATATTAAACTCAAGAGATTAATAAAGCATATGAAATAATATTTAAAAACAAAAAACCTAAGAAATTAATAAACCCTAACAATTAATATTTTAAACTAAAGATATTAATAAACCCAAGAGATTATTCATAATACAAACCAAAAGAACTCATAAACCAAAGGTTTAAATATTATAAACCAAAGGAATTGGTGAACCCAAGGGATAAATATTATAAACATAAGGGATCAATATTAAAAACACAAGAGATTAATAAACCCTAAGAATTGATATTTTAGACTAAAAAACCGAATAAATTAATAAACCATAATAATCAGTATTTTAAACATAAGATATTAATAAACCAACATGATTATTAACATTATAACCCAAAAGAAATAATAAAACCAAGGGTTTAATATTATAAACCAAAGGAATCAGCGAACCCAAGGGATAAATATTATAAACCTAATGGATGAATATTAAAAACAATAGAGATTAATAAACCCTAAGAATTAATATTTTAAACTGAAAAATCTAAGAAATTAATAAAGCCTAAGAATTAATATTTTAAACTCAAGACAGTAATAAACCCAATGTGTGATTAACATTATAAACCAAAAGAACTAATAAACCCAAGGGTTTAATATTATAAACCAAAGGAATCGGTGAACCCAAGGGATAAATATTAAAAACCTAAGGGATCAATAAGGCTAAGGGAAATATTAAAAACAATAGAGATTAATAAAACCTAATAATTAATATTTTAAAACAAAAAACCTAAGAAATTAAAAAATCCTATGAAATAATATTTTAAACTCAATAGATTAATAAACCCAAGGAGTGGTGAACTTAAGAAATTGGTTAAACATTGAGACAATTGTTGTCACAATGCGGCCGTTGGACCAAGTATGACCATGGTTGGCCATGGGTGATTTTCATGTGAGACAATATTTGTGAGAATGTGACATTTGATCATGGATGACATTGATCAACTATGGCTAGATAAATTAATAAACACTAATAATTAACCCGCGTACTATTCCTTATTACAAACCAAAAGAACTAATAACTTAAAGGGTTTAATATTAGAAAGCAAGAAAATTGGTGAACCCAAGGGAAAAATATTAATAACCTAAGGGATCAATAAAATTAATAAAAAAAATACTCAAGTTGAAAGAATTAATAAACACTAATAATTAACTTGAGGGATTATTCATATTATAAACCAAAAGAACTAATAAACCCAAGGGTTTAATATTATAAACCAAAGGAATTGGTGAAACCAAGGGAATTGATTTAAACATGTAGACAATTGTTGTCACAATGCGACGTTGGACCAACTATGACCATCGTTGGCCATGGGTGATTTTCATATTGAGAAAATATTTGTCAGAATGTGACATTTGATTATGGATGACATTGATCGATTATTCATATTATAAACAAAAAGAACTAATAAACCCAAGGGTTTAATATTATAAAGCAAAGGAATTGGTGAACCCAAGGGAATTGATTTAAACATTGACACAATTGGTGTCGTAATGAGACGTTCAACCAACTACGAACATGGTTGGCCATGGGTTATTTTCATATTGAGACAATATTTATCAGAATCTGGCATTTGATCATGGATGACATTGATCGACTATGGCTAAAGAAATTAATAAACACTAATAATTAACCCAACGTACTATTCATATTATAAACCAAAAGAACTAATAACCCAAGGGTTTTATATTAGAAACCAAAGGAATTGGTGACCCCAAGGGAAAAATATTAATAACCTAAGGGACCAATAAGGCAAAGGATCAATAAATTTAATAAAAAAATACTCAAGTTGAAGAAATTAATAAACACTAATAATTTTTTCTAAGTTGAGGTAATCTATTAACAGAGGTAGTAATGTACAGTGGGCCGAAGCCTGATCTTTGCCCAATGTTGTGGCAATCTTAACAAAAAAACCAGTGATAAAGACTGCCCATCAGGAGGGAAACTAGCCTTGAAAAATATGCTAGATAATTCCCACGCATGGGAGCCATAGAGTTTTGTTTTTGGAAACCACAGCTAGCAAAAACTGATATATGAACTGAAACTACAAAAAACTCAAAAACAAGCCCGAGAGTAAGGGCTGAAACTGAACAGAAAAACCAAACTGAGAAGGGGGTACTACTCATCAGGTGGCTCTTCCACAACTCTGCACCAGAGCTCATTCGGTTCCCCGTCATCCTTGTCTGAGTCACTTGATAAGAGTAATACCCGCACAGGTGGTGGAGCCACACTGCACCTCGCTCGCTGCGGTGTCGCCTTGCACCATGTCCACATCCTGAATCCCGCTTGCACGACCTATAGTCCTTGCTTCTTGGGACCACCGCAAATCCTTGCTTGCACGACCACGAAAATCACTTGCTGTTGGGTGCATCGACCACAGAAGTCGGACAGAAGTGCAGGCCCTCCAATGTTGCACGGGCCCGGCAGGGCTCGAACTAGGAGCATCCTTCCCGGGAGCTCTTCGTGGAAGACAGTGATGGAGCGGTGACCGACGGTGAGTGAACAGATGAAGGAAAAAGTGCGCGGTTGGTTTTATTGCTGGGGGAAAGTGGAGGTTTAAGGGGAGGGAACAACGCCGAAAAGCGACGGGCGACCTCTACGCAGTGTCGCCGGGTATCCGAATGAGAGGATATTTCGAGGAGGTCTTTGAAGTGGAGGGAGAAACGTCGGCGGCGTCTGGTGGTGCCTCTTCGGCACCTCATCCTTTGCTGAAGGTGGGGCATTTTCTCAGTCGTGATAGAGGGACCAAGAAGCAAAGGAAGCGTAGGACTGACAAAGGACTAAGGCGAATGAAATTGCAAGGAGATAGAAGCTAGCATACATAATCCAGAATGAGAGAAGTGGAGATTATCTCCAAAATCCAGACAACAATTCAACCTGCTCCGCTTGCCAGTAGCCATGTGCACATTTGGGAGCCCTGCATCCGGGGTGCACCATTGATTAACTGGCAAGGGAGCACTAGCCGAACCAGATCAGCTCTCCATTATATCAATCCAGACAACCGTGCATCAATAGACCCCCTGCAATAAACCTCCATTAATATGAGTCGAAGGCCGAGCCATATCACCACACGCGAGATCATATCGAGGAGCAGAGTTGGGATTGTAACCAGCGCCGAGAGTAAATGCCATTAAACAGAGAGCAGCCAACGTTAAATGCCGAGCGTCAACCGCCTTGTGGGTGGGCAGGGGTCTCCCCGCCATGCCGCACCCCCATCCCATCACCTTATGCTGCAATCTCTACACCCACATAGGAGATAAACATAATAATTATCCCAAGGGATTATTCATAATGCCATCAAAAGAACTAATAAACCCGAGGGTTTTAATATTATAAACCAAAGGAATTGGTGAACCCCAGGGAATTGATTTAAACATTGAGACAATTGTTGTCACAATGCGATGTTGGACCAACTATGACCATGGTTGGCCATGGGTGATTTTCATATTGAGACAATGTTTCTCATAATGTGTCATTTGATCATGGATGACATTGATCGATTATTCATATTATAAACTAAAAAAACTAATAAACCCAAGGGTTTAATATTATAAACCAAAGCAAGTGGTGAACCCAAGGGAATTGATTTAAACATTGAGACAATTGTTGTCACAATGCGACGATGGACCAAGTATGACCATGGTTGGCCATGGGTGATTTTCATATTGAGACAATATTTGTCAGAATGTGACATTTGATCATGGATGACATTGATCGATTATTCATATTATAAACGAAAAGAACTAATAAACCCAAGGGTTTAATATTGAAAACCAAAGGAATTGGTGAACCCAAGGGAAAAATATTAATAACCTAAGGAACCAATAAGGTGAAGGATCAGCAAAATTAATAAAAAATACTCAAATTGAAGAAATTAATAAACACTAATAATTAGCAAAGGATTAAACTATTATTATAAATAAATTAATAAACTAGGACTAATATTATAAACAAAATTGGTGAACTTAAGGAATTGATTTAAACATTGAGACAATTGTTGTCACAATGCGACATTGGACCAACTATGTCCATGGTTGGCCATGGGTGATTTTCATATTGAGACAATGTTTGTCAGAATGTGTCATTTGATCATGGATAACATTGATTGATTATTCATATTATAAACCAAAAAAACTAATAAACCCAAGGGTTTAATGTTATAAACCAAAGGAATTGGTGAACCCAATGGAATTGATTTAAACATTGAGACAATTGTTGTCACAATGTGACGTTGGACCAACTATGACCATGGTTGGCCATGGGTGATTTTCATATTCATACAATATTTGTTAGAATGTGACATTTGGTCATGGATGACATTGATCGATTATTCATATTATGAACCAAAGGAACTAATAAACCCAAGGGTTTAATATTAGAAACCAAAGGAATTGGTGAACCCAAGGGAAAAATATTAATAACCTAAGGGACCAATAAGGCGAAGGATCAATAAAATTAATAAAAAAAATACTCAAGTTGAAGAAATTAATAAACACTAATAATTAACCCAAGGGATTATTCATATTATAAACCAAAAGAACTAATAAACCCAAGGGTTTAATATTATAAACCAAAGGAATTGGTGAACCCAAGGGAATTGATTTAAACATTGACACAATTGTTGTCACAATGCGACGTTCGACCAACTATGACCATGGTTGGCCATGAGTGATTTTCATATTGAGACAATATTTGTCAGAATGTGACATTTGATCATGGATGACATTGATCGATTATTCATATTATAAACCAAAGGAACTAATAAACCCAAGGGTTTAATATTATAAACCAAAGGAATTGGTGAACCCAAGGGAATTGATTTAAACATTGAGACAATTGTTGTCACAATGCGACGTTGGACCAACTATGACCATGGTTGGCCATGGGTGATTTTCATATTGAGACAATATTTGTCGGAATGTGACATTTGATCATGGATGACATTGATCGATTATTCATATTATAAACCAAAAGAACTAATAAACCCAAGGGTTTAATATTATAAACCAAAGGAATTGGTGAACCCAAGGGAATTGATTTAAACATTGAGACAATTGTTGTCACAATGCGACGTTGGACCAAATATGACCATGGTTGGCCATGGGTGATTTTCATATTGATACAATGTTTGTCAGAATGTGACATTTGATCATGGATGACATTGATCGATTATTCATATTATAAACCAAAAAAACTAATAAACCCAAGGGAAAATCCTTACCCAAAAAATTATAAACCAAAGGAATTGATGAACCCAAGTGAATTGATTTAAACATTGAGACAATTGTTGTCGCAATGCGACGTTGGGCCAAGTATGACCATGGTTGGCCATGGGTGATTTTCATATTGATACAATGTTTGTCAGAATGTGACATTTGATCATGGATGACATTGATCGATTATTCATAATATAAACCAAAAAAACTAATAAACCCAAGGGTTTAATATTAAATAAAATTGGTAAACGGGGAAAAATATTAATAACCTAAGGGACCAATAAGGCGAAGGATTAATAAAATTAATAAAAAAATACTCAAGTTGAATTCCATGTTCAATTCTTGTAAGTAATATGATGAACTTCCAACCTTATTGTTCAAATTACTCTATAAAAAAAAAAAATAAGTAATGATACAAATATGCGTTTTAATTACTCTATAAAAAAAAAATCAAATAACATTTATACAAATATAGTGTTTTAATAGTAAATTAATATGTTTTTTTCTTGGCCGCGTTGCCCCCTGCTCTGCAATAGAAGTTACAGAACCTTTAGTAGCCATACAGGCTGCTGTAGCCACTGTTTGCAAACCATCCCTTCCTTTTGCTGCTAGATGGGGGAATTACTAAGGGGCTACGCCCCCCGGCCAGATCCGCCCTCTAGTCTCACCTTGAATCCGATTACATCAGGGACAAAGCGCCCACCTTCTACATTCCTCCAGCAAAAATTTATCAAAAGAATGGATACGATCCCTTCAGTTGCCCTGCCAGAGGAGGACACCTGCAAAGCGGCACTGAACCTGGCAGAAAGAGGCCTCATAGGCCAGTTTACAGGCTTATGGCCTTCCCCTAAATCCGTGGAGGAATGGACACAAAGAAACTGGAAACCTCTGATAAAAGACGGCGTCAAGAGCTACTTCGTGGGCAAAGGGTACTTTGTATTTGTGTTTGAAAACCCGGAAGACAGAAGCTTAATATTCATAAATGGCCCCTACTTCATGGGGCCGCAGGGCTTGTAATTAAACAAATGGACTCCAGATTTCAATCCCTCCCAAGACGTCCCGTCTGTTGTGCCGGTGTGGGTGAGACTCCCTCATCTGCCACTTCACTGCTGGAATCAAAAATCGCTTCAGATTATCGGGAACGCGCTAGGAAAATACATAGATCAAGTTGTAAGAAAAGACCAATACTCATGCGCCCGAATCTGTGTAGAAGTGGATCTCGAAGAAGGATTTCCTGAAGCGATCAAGCTCACGGTTGCAGGTTGGACGCACGTCCAAGAGCTCGACTATGAACAGCTCCCCTTTAAATGTAGACACTGCCACGGTCATGGACACTTTGCAAAGCACTGTAAGAAGAGAGCAGAGGAGCAATCTAAAAAACACATCGGGGACCAATGGACCCTAGTCCAGAGAACAGCCCATGCAAAAAAAGATGCAGGAAAAAGCGCTGCAACAGGAGCTAGGAACATCCCCATTCCTACTCAGGAAACGGAAGAAATCTCAAAAGGAACGGAGGGTGTACAGATTGATCCACCGAACAAAGCTCAGGAAAACGAGGACCACGTAGAAGCCTCTCCTTCAAGCAATGAGGGATGGGTCGCCATCCAGATTGAAGCTTCCCAAGGCAGCCCCCCTAACCCTACCTATGCAGAAGTCACAAAGAAAAAGGCAGCTGAAAGCTCAGAGTCCTCAGAGGAAGAAATCTTTGAGCGCCCATTGAAAAGAGCCGGAAGGAAATCCCGCAAGGAAAAAAGAGAAGAAGAAGCAGAAAGGCTCAAAACACAAGGAAGCCAGTCCACAATAGAAATGACGATCGGAAGAAATAGCAGGCCCAGGTCATCCAAGGGTGGCTCCACCCCGCTCACAGGTAAATAATGAAGCTAGTCTCTTGGAATTGCAGAGGTCTGGGGAACCACGCAAAAATAGAAGCAGTAAAGGACCTATTAAAGTCGGAACCTGCAGATATCCTCTTGCTCTAAGAGACGAAGATAGTAGGACAAGCTCTGCTAGAAATCAGCAAGTCAAAATGGAAAAAAAGCTTAGGCAAAGCGGTCAGCGCTCGGGGCTCTTCGGGAGGACTGGCAACTCTTTGGACCGAAGACAAATATCAGCTGATCAAAACTCACGAGACCCAACATTGGATATTCACAGAAATAATCCACCTTGCAAGTAAGTTGGCTATCTCTCTTGTCAATCTTTATGTTCCTGTCAATTACTCTGAAAAAAGAGACTGCTGGAACTCTCTGGCAGCATTTCTAGAGCAGGAATCCCCCAACAATATCATTCTTGCTGGAGATCTCAACATTGTTTTGAAAGCCAAAGAGAAAAGAGGAGGCTCCAATTCCAAAGATCCCATGGTTGCCGTAGTGGAAGAGCTCGCCCAGCAATGGGATCTGCTAGATTTCAACCCAATTCAAGGACTTTTCACCTGGTCAAATAATCGAACTGGGACAGAACACATTTCTGCCCGTTTGGACCGCTTTCTAGTGCAAACCTCTCTCCTCATGAATAAGAAGATCATAACAACAAAAATTCTGCCCAAGCTGTCCTCAGATCACAAGCCAATCCAGCTTAGTCTAGAAGATGAAGAGGATTTGGGTCCCATTCCATTTCGCTTTTCACCTCAATGGATCGAGAGAGAGGGCTTCTCAGAGACGGTGAAAGCAGCTTGGGCCTCCTCCTTTACAGGTTCTCCAAGCTTCGTTTGGGAGCAAAAGCTGAAATTCACCAAAAAAGCATTGAAGGACTGGATTAAGAAACCAGCTCCCAACCCCACCTCCCAAAGAGTAGATGCAGTTCTGGCACTGCACACCCTTCAAAATGACATGGAAAGCAAAAACATCAATGAAGAGCTACTGGATATGGAAACAAAAGCCCAGAGAGAAGCCTTTCAATCCTTCAGAAAAGAGGAAGAGTATTGGAGATTAAAGTCTAGAAGCTTGTGGTTAAAAGCTGGGGACCACAATACCTCTTTCTTCCACCGGCAGTACCGAGCCAGATTGTCAAGGAACCATATAGTAGAAATAAATACATCGGAGGGCCAAATCTGCAAGGGATTCCAACAAGTCAAAGAAGCAGCTGAAATACACTTCCAAACTCTTTTCAGTTTGGATGCCCAAGGTGAAGAAGTGGATGAAGCAAAATTTCTCACTCACATCCCTTCCCTCATCTCTCCGGAGGACAACTCTGATCTTTGCAAACCGGTTTCGGAGGAAGAGATAATCAAAGTTATTTGGTCCATGGAATCCGACAAGGCCCCCGGACCTGACGGATTCACCATTCATTTCTACAAAGCATGTTGGGACATTATCAAATATGATCTTCAAAAGATGATTCGGGGATTCTTGAAAAAAGCTAAAGTAGGTGGCAGCACCAACTCAACCTATTTAGCTTTGATCCCCAAAGATTCCAATCCGGAAACTTTTGCTAGATTCAGGCCAATTTCGTTATGTAATGCCTCCTACAAGATCTTGGCAAAACTATTGGCTAACAGATTAAAGCCCTTGCTCCCACGGATAATCTCTAGTTCCCAAGGAGGTTTCGTGGAAGGCAGGCACATTCTGGACAACATCATTCAAGTGCAGGAGACCATACATTCAAGCAAGAAGAGAAAAGAGAAAGGTATGCTCATAAAGTTAGACATGGCGAATGCGTTTGACAGAGTCAACATAACATTTCTCAGCAAAGTTTTGGTCTCCTTTGGCTTTTCTCCTCAGTTTGTTAATCTCATAAAAGCCTGCACGGACAATCCTTGGATAGCCCCTCTCATTAATGGTAGGCCAGTCAACTTCTTCCAAGCTAAGAGAGGCATTAGGCAGGGATGCCCGCTCTCCCCCTTCCTGTATATCTTAATGGCTGAATCTTTAAGTCGAAAACTTGAAGCAGAAAGAATGTCAGGATCCCTCCCAGGCCTCAAACCCACCAGCAGTGTTAACCCTCTGAATCATGCTCTCTTTGCAGATGATTCGATTCTTTTGGGAGGAGCCTCAACCAGAATAGCTAAGGCCTTCGATATAGTCATCAGAAACTACTGCAAAGTCTCGGGAGCTTTGGTAAATGAAAGAAAAAGCGAAGTCTTCAGCTGGAACACTGATCAACAGGAGCTCAACAATATAGCTAATCTTCTTGGATTCAAAGGGCACTCCCAATGGGACAGGATCAGATACCTTGGGCTGCCCATAATCTCAGGAGTGAACAAGAGGTCGCTTTGGAGCGACATAATAAGCAAATTCAAAACCAAAATATCGACATGGGGAGGATTATGGTTAACTAAAGGAGGCAAGGTCATTTTGATAAAGTCTCAGCTGTCTGCCTTAACAATTTACCAAGCAGCATTCTTGCTCGCCCCCAGAAATTTAATGGATCAAATCTCCTCTCTCCTCAGAGATTTCCTCTGGCAAGGAGGCAGGGGCAATGAAAAGAAACAGCACTTGGTAAACTGGGATCTTGTCAAAAAACCCATTGATGAAGGAGGGCTGCAAATTCGTGACCCCTCCCTGGTCAACCTTGCTCTCGGTAGCAAAATCTTGTGGAAGATGATTAAAGAACCAAAGCATCCTGTCAGTGCCATTTTGAGATCAAAATACACTAACAAAGCTGCATTCAGAAACCTCGAGCTGGGATATACTGCCAATAGCACGCTGCTGTGGAAACTCTGTTACAAGAGCAACAAATTCTTCAATCGAAATGTGTACAGGATTCCAGGGAACGGTAAGCACTCTCGTCTCTGGCATGATCGTATAATGGGGCGAAATCCTCTAATTGACAACGAGGAGATCTCCGAATTAAGAGACTGGCTCGTATCTGCCGGCAAGCTAAGCGTTTTTGACATTTCGGCATGGGATCAAAGAGGCGATTGGGCCAGATGGGCAATCCACGATCCCCCTATCCGTCTGCAATCACAATTAAACAGTCTGCTCGAACTGATGGAAGACGCAGCACCGATACACCGCTCCACGAAGGACCGATGGGGCTGGGGTCATTCTGGGGAGTACACAACAGCAGAAGGTTACAAAGCGTTCCAGACAACAGGAAACAGTAAGCACAATGCTGCATTTTGGAAAAACGTATGGGAGCCTCTAGCACTCCCAAAAGTCAATTTTTTCTTCTGGACGTTGATACATAACAAGATTCTAACCGGTGAAAATCTGGCAAAAAGAAAGTTTGGTGGTCCTCATAGGTGCGCTCTTTGCAGGTGCAATGCTGAGACAGCTCATCATCTATTCATTGATTGTATTTTCGCCAAGGAAGTCTGGGATCTCATGCTCCAGGAATTCCACATGAACTCTCCCACTCAGACCTCTGTTTCAGATCTTTTTGCTGAATGGAGTCACCTATACCCATATCGAATCCCTCAAAAATATTTCTGGCGCAAAGTCTGGAATGCCCTGCCCAAGTTCGTTTGCTGGCAGATATGGTTGGCTCGCAACCAGAAGATTTTTAATGACCTGAATCACACTCCCTTGCAAGTTGCAGCAAAAGCCAGAACATTCCTCCTAGAAGCGGCCCATCAGCAGTACCACAAAGAGGATACATCGCTTCAGCCGGTTGAGAAGAGGTGGCTCGGATCTCTTGAACCTCAAAGCAGAAAGTACCTCCTCTCTCCTCAAACAGCACATCCAATCTGGAAAAAGAGAGACTCTGATGAATCATTTCAGCACTGGTGGAGAGCTCAAAAAACTCACACAATCTTCTTCGATGGGGCGTCCAAAGGAACCCCGGTCCCTCTGGCGCCGGAGGGATCATCTATTCCCCAAATGGTGTTTCCCGTGACTCTTTCTACTGGGGTCTTAGCCTGAAGACCAATAATCAAGTGGAGCTTCTCAGTCTCCTCAAAGCCTGTCAAATTGCTAGAGAGAAAGGGATCAAAGATATTCAGGTATTTGGAGACTCGGAGATTCTCATAAATAAGCTGAACACGGAAGAGCAATTCAGAAACGCAGGTCTCAACAGAACATTGGAAAGACTGAAAAGAGTCCTTTTAGCCTTTGCTTCCTATAAATTTTATCATATCCTCAGAAGCTCAAATAGTGAAGCGGACTCGATGGCCAACAAAGGGAGCGCATCGGATAAAGGGCTGCTCTTCATAAATGAGGACAGATCTGTAGAAATTCCATGCTAATGTCAAGTTTGAAAAGTAGCTTCTGCTGAACAATTATGATGTAATTTGGGCTGCTCAGGCAAAGCCCCACCCTCTCTTTTTCACATAAATAAAACAAAAAAACATACCTGTTTAAGTTTTAAAAAAATATTAAAGTTATTATGTAATATATATTTATTTAAATACATATATTTTTATTCAATTCTAATTAAAAAAAATAAGTATTTCAATTTTCTCATCAAATTATTTTGAGTTAATCTATAATATCATTACAAACAGGCAATAGTTGCTGTCATAAAGTATAAAATGCCAAACACTCTCCGTGCCGCTGAGCATACATTTGTACAGGAACACATGCCACTGTTTAAAATAATACACATGGTAGCTGTGGAATACAATTTTATGCCACCATTAAAATTAATACATGTGGGCAGATGTGGGGTTGAAGTTCGAAGGTTCTGGATGATGCTTATGAATTGGAAGCTGAGCGGATTGAATCTGACGAGTCAATTCCTGCAGGTTGCACACTGCTTTCTCATAGTTAACGAATCCCATGAACCAAAACTCGTGACAGTCAACCGTCACGATCTGAATATATTTTTCAGCCGGATTCTCTTTGTTGGTTGACGGATTCAAAGCCTTTAGATTAAAAAATTATAACTATAATGAATTATTATAATTATTAATTATAATGGCTCACCATGGGTTATTATTATTTAAGATGGTTAACCATGGATGACTATGGCTAATCAAGGTCGTGTACCATTGAGCATTGGTGAAAATGAGTGACACTCATTGAGTGTGTTGGAAATGTTTAACCATATTTAATTAAAATGATTAGAATGTAAATATTATTAATTATTACAATTAATCTTAATAGTCTCTATGTTAACAACATTAATGATAATATCATTAACACTTTTAATCATATTGTTAGAGTGAATACAAATTTAATGCAAACAAGTTTAATTTTTGCATTGGTGAAAATGAGTGACACACATTGAGTGTGTTGGAAATGTTTAACCATATTTAATTAAAATGATTAGAATGTAAATGTTATTAATTATTAAAATTAATCTTAATAGTCTCTATATTAACAACATTAACAATAATATCATTAATACTTTTAATCATATTGTTAGAGTGAATAAAAGTTTAATTTTTTTATTAAGAAGTAAATATTATTATTCTTATTTATCAATATTAATGTTAATATTATTTTTTTAACAATATTAATATTCTTAATAGTATTAGACCTAATTTAAATTTTAATCTCAACTCTATAACTTGTTGTTTTGTATATATGTAATTATTATATTAATGAAATTTTAATATTATAATGTAAAAAATAGCCATGTAAATATTAAAATGTAAGTATTATTAGTTATTAATATTTATATTAGTAGTATTTATATTAACAACATTAATGATAATATCATTAATACTTTTAATCATATGGTTAGAGTGAATAGAAATTTTAAATTTTTTTTATTGATAATTATATTGTTAATTATTAAAAATTAAATATTATTATTCTTATTTATTAATATTAATTTTAATATTATATATTTAACAATATAAATACAATTAATCATATCAATATTATAATGTAAATGTTATTATCTTAATAATATTAAATGATACAAAATTAAAACAATTAATATTACAAATATTATTTTTTAAACATTATTAATATTATATTTAATGATATTATTAATAATATTAAAGTCCAATTCTTATTTTCATTATTTATCATAATATTAATAATAATAATATACATTAAAATATATAATTTTTTTAAAATTTAAACAAAATATAAAATTATATTTTTTTAAACATTACAAGTTTTTAAAAAAAATAAAATTATTAATATTTATATTAATTGGGTTAGAGGTGGTCTTTGTGTGGAGAGGTATTTTTCATGTTTGTAGAGGTGAAAAAAAACCAGACTCAACTATTATTTGGAAAAAAAACATCATAATTAAATCCTGTATATGAATCATTATTTTAAAAGGATCAATTTATTTATGCATAACCTTATGCATAAAATCAAATGCCGACATAATATTATATCTAGTCCCACAACTTTTCAACTCACTTATCCACCAACGATCTATCCACTTCTTTCATCCAATGGTAGATGCAAACCTAAAATGAAATGATTCTAATCCAACGAATATCGCATTCCATCACAACACGATGTTTAATGTTTTAACTCTATGCGAAATGGGTGGTTTTGTGGTGCTACGTGTCAGCCCACAACCACTGTCGCGTGATTTCAAAGATTACTGCCTTCCCTCTCAAAGCTGTGTGATAAAACCTCTTACCATTTTGTAAAACCACTTCAATATTTCACTGTGCTATTGATTGTGTTTTTTCTCATTGATTTCTGGCCTCGTTCAATTCGTGGTTTTTAATAGAACCAAGTTTAAATCCAAATATGGAATTCCCCAACGACCATGCCCAATTATGATATACAATCTTTTACTGGTTGAGATATTTTCTTAGGTTCTCTCTTTAAATTCTGACCACATACAAATTCTCTACAATCATACAGTCACTCTTTTTATATCAAGACAAAGATTTACAAAAAAAATTGAAGCAGCACCGTGGCCATTGGGGCAAAAACACATATAATACAAGACATAAGCCTCATTAATAGAAATTCCCACGAGTAAATGCACAACAGTCCTCATTTGATGCATAATTATGAAGAGATCGACATAATACCAACCTGGAGGAATGATGAGACATAAGTATTTTCAAGCCTGAAGAAAAATGCCTAATGCATGCCAAAAATTTCAGAAGAAAACCTGTAGGAGAATGCATGAAGAAAGGAAAAAGAAACTGAGTTAGCCAAATTACAAAATTTCCATCGAGTAACAGGAAATTAAGGGAAATAATTATAGGTGGAAATTCCTACCCCATTTGCCTTCTCCATGTCGATTCTGCTTCTACCTACGCGACCAAAGAAATCAAAACCTTGTTAGAATTTGAGCATAAGGTCACCATTTAGTGTGCGGAAAAATTTAGGAATAAACTACCAGAAAATTGAGTGAACTTACCTAACATAGAGAACACCGAGAAGGAAGTAACCTAGTTGAACTTCTATTCCAGGGATTGTTACTCAAAACACAGATCTAATTAAAAGGGAGGTAGATAGTTAAATTAAAACTAAAATCGAGAAAGAAAAAAAGAATGGATTTGCTGAGGTAAAAATGTTGAATCCAATCACTACAACGGAGGAGGAGGAATATACAATCAAAATGAAAACAATGAATACCTCAACCACTTATTCAATAAAATTCTGAGGTAAAGGAAGAAAAATATCACATTACCCTGAGGTATACTCCAAACCGAAGATTCCATAGAAGTCGTGACCCCTTCTTTTTGAATGTTGCTAGAATAGAGCATATGCAAACAATTTTATGAGCCATGGAACAAATAACGTTTAGGCCAGATTTATACTGTAAGCAGTATTACACAAAAGATTAAATTGATAACGTTAAGAGAGAACTTGTATGAATAAACGAGAAATGAGGGAAAGCATTAGTAAATTACTATGTATTGTTTTCATAGGTGCCATTGGAGATTGAGTTCTTTCCCAAATTAAAAAACATCGTAATGGTGAATTTGATAGCACAGGTCTGTAAAAGTCCAGTTGCTCGAATGGAATGACGTATCTGCCTTTGAAAACGCCCCTGCAACCACCCAAATAGCCAGTTCATTAGTAAAAATTGCAAGACCTGGTATTCATAAAATCTGACAAAAAAAACACAAAAAGGCCTAACCAAATTTATACCTGTAAGTGGGATAAAATCATACCAATGTGTTCTCCAACAAGACTCTCTATCCATTAGCTAGTAAGAGAGGGTTGTAAATGATCATGGAGGGAAGGGGTTGCTCAATCTCTGTGTGGGTTACACGACCTCCACCATTCCTGCTTCAGATTAAAACACACAAATTTCTACTCACTCGCTCTACATCCAAATGTCTCGGCTGCTCTGAACGGGGTGGCCTTATGGTCTGAACGAAATTGGGAGTGTTACAAAATTTCAAGCATCACCTTCGGTGCGTTGGAGAATGTCGACGACAAATTCATCTTCCTAATCAACGTGTCATTATTCCTTCAACATCCATACGTTTCAAAATCCAAATAGACATGCATTTCAAAGTGTGTGTTGGAGAATGTCAACGACATATGTGGAGATAAATAAGACGCACAGTAAATTTTTAATGCTAGTTTGGTAAAAAAATAATTTAAGTAGGGTTTAAACACTTGATTTAGACATGCAAGGAGGTTATGGTTTTTAATTTCATTCATTAATTGAGTGGCAACGATGAGAATATACTGGCATCTCTAAATCTACACCATCCGATCAAAACAATTAATTAAAAAATTATTAAATCATCCAATTCCAATAGGGGGTTATGCCTATCGGCATAAATATAAGATGGGAAGTATCTAAGGTGCTGAACTTATTTAAAAACACATTTAAATAAACAAAAATTCAATATCTAATCATAAAAATTCTAGCCAAAAAATTTCAGAATTAAAACAATTGAACAGACGCAAAAATTTCCCTACATTACCTGCACAGTCGGTAATAAAAATTTTCATAAATCATGGGTAGTTTCTATATATCATGAATGATCATGAGTGAGAGACCAAGAAGCTGACTGAATGAGAATACAGAGGAGAAGATGGCGGGGCCGTTTGATAAGCAAAGGGCGGTCTGTAAACAAGAAAAGGAGTAATCAGAGAGAAAGCCTGCTTATCATGGTTCATTTTTTTCCATGTTGGCATCTCTCAGTGGAAATCATCAACTCGCTTGGGATTTGGGTGCACGCAATGGCCAAGATTCTATAACCTCTTTTACCCTTTTCTTTCATTTCATTTCACTTCTTTGTTTTTTTAGCCAAAGAATGGAGGCGACTCTTAATCAGGGGTGCTATGAGAAACCCTCTTTCCTTCTATGCAAAATTTAGAAGGGAATAAGTGGTTAATCCATCAACAACTGTTTGATTTTGATTAATTTTGAACATGTCTATTACATATTTTAATTACTAGTTTTTTATTAACTATTAATCCGATGGTTTAAAAAGTCTCAATCGTCTAACATTTCATCTAATGGTGCAAAATAAGACAGAGTGACATCTAGGAAAGTTGTTTTCAAATAGTGACGGCTTAAGGCATAATTACATTTTTAATTTTTGTTTTAAATTATATTTTTTTTAATATCAAAATATCTATTAAATAAATAAATAAATCATTTAATTTTTTGTTTTAGTAATGGGCGACTAGCTAGATGAGGAGAATCGAGGCATAAATTAAATGCCATTATCCGAACAATTGAAAAAATCACTAGTAGCAAGAGATTGGGCATACTTATCTTAAAATCATTATCAAAGTGAATATGATTTTGTAGTTGTAGAAGCTAGTCTAGAGTCCCTATGCCTTCTCTTGTCTCAGATGTAACATTTCATTACAATACTAGGGTAAAACAAACTTATTGTTTTGAATAGCATATTTTACTATGCCTTTGATTTTGTGTGAATATGTTGTGAATTGGTTTTCTTGTAGACATTGAGTTGTGAATTGTGAAATTGGAAGACCAAATATGGAACTGGCGGTTATTAGCACTCTTGTAGAACAAATGGTTTCAATGCTAGCTATGTAATATTCCTAACTGTAAGATACAGTAATAATAGGCATCGAAAGAATTTAAACGAAATCAAATAAAAATCACGCCATTAGAACACAAATTGAACCATGAAATTGAGTTGATCCATTTTATTAATTTGCTAGAAATGAGTACAACGGAGGTGCTGGAATGAAGGCACCTAGGATTTCTCAAGGCAAGCTAGAGAAGTCCTCTGAATCAATGCTGAAATCCCCCACTGATGGTACGTTGTATAGATGTAGCTTTGTGCTATAATCTACCAGAAATGTTGTTGTTTCTCCTAAATAAATGATGCTATGGTCTGCTACACTACTCAATAAATTCCAGGAGTTCAAACCTGGACTCTACTTAAGAAACACAGAAAAACCCACAATGGAATTGACCAAATGTTGACCCTGGAATTTTGGCCCAATTTACCCTAGTTTCTCTAGATGATAGTTGAGTTAAGATCTATGTTTGACACCTCAAATATACCCAGAATATTCTGCCAAATTAACCTTGGCTTCTCCTCAATAAACCCAGAAAAACCAAAGAAGGGTTCGCCCAAAGCTTGACCCCAGAAACTGGCCCTCTTGGGCTTGGCTCACTACGCTGTTGGGTAATTCAATCCTCCTATAAATATTGTTGTTGGAAGTCTCAAAAATGACAAAAAAATACCTGTTAGGAAGCTCCAAGCCTCCCCACCAAATCTCAGTTGCAACTCCCTCTCTTCTCACCTCTCGGAACAACCTCTCTCCATGTGTTGCTTCGTCCACTACGTCCCCCACATAGTCTCTAAAGTAAAAACAATCCTCCTCTAATATCTACTATGAAAATCTCCTCGAAAATGACAAGGCTCCTCTCCTAAGTGGGCACTCAAAGTCCCTCGAGGCAGAGTTTGAGATCTTCACCTGAAAATCTTGTGTGTTAAACAACATTGCAGATTTGGCACCCGTCACAAGCATGCTATGTAAAAATGACAATAAGAAATATTAGTGAATGAATGACCCCCAGAATGAGCATCATGCTTCCTATTTATCTAGTACTTCCCATCGTTCTCTTGGGCCCCACCTCGTGCCTCTAGCCTCCATTATGCTTCAATGTCTATGCTTCCTCCATGTGGGCCGCAATTTCTCCTCATTGGGCCCCATCCTCCACCACTGCTGCAATATTTCTCCTCAGCCTAACGTCTAGAGACCTAAAGTTGCCTAATTTTATTTGTGGGTCCCCAAATCCACATTTCATAAGTCAAAACTGTGATATTATCAAAATTGACCAGAATTAATATTCTGGTTAGCAAAATTGCTAAACAGGGATATTACAATCCTCCTTGCCAAAAACATTTTGTCCTCAAGAAATGCCTGAACAAGCACCCTTTCTAGCTGACGTTCCCCAATGTCACTACAAAAAGGTGCCAGGGTCCCAAATGCGCCATTAAATCATCCCTGACCACTGCATCACCCTGATATGAAGGGATACCTCAATACCAGGATCCCAAGCTATCTTGTCCAACATGAAGCTCCCCCTGCTCCACTCATTATCATGTCAGGCATAAGTATCAAAAGCCCTTTGCACACCATCAGTGAGTAGGGAATCATGATAATATGGAACCATGTCCAACTCCTCATAAAGTTTCCCTACCAAGTAATCCATCTCATGCACTCTAAGAGTAAACCCTCGAAGATACCACCTAATCACTACAGAGATAATGTCTCGCTCGCATGACCTCCTCTTGATCTCATCCTACTAACCAACCTGCCATGCTAATGAAGTCCCCCACTCCATCAGTGACTCGCTAAATACCAATGGAAGATCTACATGATCTCCCCCTATAGTGTCCAACTCATCCCTAAAGGTGATTGAGCTATGTAGAGTTGTAATGCTTGGGTCCCCTACCAAAATCAGAGTGGTGCTATCATGGTGACAATGCACTACTCTGAGTATGAAATACTCCCCACCGTATGCAAACTGTAACCTCCTCTCCTGAGGGCTAGTGGCAGGAGATCTGTGTGAGACAAGCTCATCTGCCCCAGCCATCATGATCCAAATTTATGCAGGAATGCAACAAAATACACATATAAGAATAAATACAAATATTAAGTGGAAATAACACTTTATTTCATTAATATCAAAGAACTGAAATTTGTTTACAGACAGAATGGAAATAAACTAGCTAGGGCATTGGTAGCTTACCTTTGAGAAGAGATGTGGTGGCTACAAGCCTCTGAAATGTGTTACAATGAGGCTTGAGGGCCTATTTATTGTTGAGAAACAATGGAAAACCCTAAACATCCAAAAACCTAACCGTAGGAGATGAAACACCAAAACTATGGGCCACATTTGGGTAAATTGGTACATCAACTTCCCAGGGATGTAACTTTGGCATACGATCTTCCTTTGACGCGCACAATACCTCGTTAGAAATATATATATGAGGAATAAAATTTTTATCAATGTTAAGGGAACTTCCATGTTGCTCCCGGTTTTCTCAAAAAAACATCGTTTAGGGCCTCAAAATGGCTTCGGAAGTTCAGGACCCAAAAAACTGCTAAAAATAGTAAATTGTGCTACAATTAAGGAAACTGAAAAATTGAAAGAAAAAATGGTGGGGCCCCAAGTGGAATAGGTCGGCGACCACCAATATCCACCTAGATCCTTCCTTCCCCCTTAGGAAGAAATGTTCCCTATTGGGTTGAGTTCCTCCATGAGATGAGGAAACTTCTGCTAAACGTGGTCCCTAGTGAACCACTTGCCTTGGTGTAGGGGTTTTCCAGCTTGTACTTAGCATTGGCTCTATCCAATATGTCATGAACCTATTGGCAGATGTACTAAATGCGCTCAATGAAGTTGTTCACTTTGTCAGCTTTAGACTAGACATGAGCCGAATCAAACTGAGCAGTCGCAAATGGCATGACTATGTCAATGGGACATAATGGTTGGAATCCTAAGACTACTTAAAAGGGGCTGTGGTCAGTTAAGCCGTGGAGAACTTGGTTATAACTTTGTTGTACATAGGGAAGGCTCTCATCCCATGTGTGTGGATGCTTTGAATTGTACATGCATAGAATGTGTACGATCATCATGTTGATGACCTCTGTCTAATCATCAATTTGGGGATGGAAAGTGGTGGACTTGGTGAGCTTGGTATCCAATATTGACCAGAGGTTGTATTAGGTTCCCGTGATTTTTTATATTGGTGAGATCAAATGCACAGGGTAACATTAGACCAGTCTTTGGAGTCCTAAGACCTAGCCTTCCTGGACTAATAGAGGGCTCTCTCTATTTTGTGCAAAGGATGTGAACTTGTTTGCTTTTAGGGTTTGATTTTAGGCTAGTTGTTAAGTGTAGGGTTTGTTTGTTTGTTTTGGTTGGGTAAGATGATTAAGTAGAATAGATAGAGTGAGGAAATATTCAATTCATTGGGCTATGGAGTCATTAAAAGTCATAGAAAGTTTCAACAATAAATCAGGGTGGATCACATGGCAAATCTAGCATGGTCAGATAAATTTTTAAGGTTTTTGTGAAATGAAATGAACATCAAGTTTGTAAGCAAAGTAGAGAAAAGGGAAATTAAGAATCCGTTGTCATGTACTTAAAACAAGAAGGGACTTCAACACTATTTAGCATAAAGAAGTAACCAATAGACAGGGCACACCAATAACTCTTTAATTCAACTCAAGTAAATAAGCATTTCAAAAAAACAATCGAATGAAATATAGAAGGTGAGAAACTCATAAAACTTCTAGTGATTTCACCTTAAAGGTTAGAAAACATTTAAGATAAACATACAAATTTAATCAAAGAAGAGGGAACGCCTAAAAATCATTGATCATAGCCATAAATATCTCCAAAACAACTATTCAAGCATGGACAAAATTAGTGGTAAACATAGCCTCTTTGGTAAACCTAATTAGTGGTAATTTAGAGAGAGACCTCAAAAACAGTGTTTCAGTGACATCAAACAAGCAGGGCTAACCATAAAAATTCTTTGATACCTACTGTATTGAACCATTCATGAGATAAACAAGCTTAGGGGTCCTAGAGAGCAATTAAGAATTCTCTAAAATGTCCTAGAAGAGGAAAACATAGAGGCAGTGAAGAACAAACAAAGCTAAGGTGCCTTTGAAAACATTTCTTAGTCTAAAACCTTTGTCAATAAATAAGGATGAAACAAAATGATACATAAGAAAACAATAACTGAATCGAAGCACATCACCATTAACCAAGCTTAGGGATCTTTCAAGCAACCTTCTCCATCATCAATCAAGATAAGCCATTCACAAACTCCACAACACCAATTTCTTCTCCAATCTCCAAAAAACTATGTATTGCTCCAAAGATTCATCAAATGCCAACCTTTTACAATGAGGCCCTAATGCTCTATTTATCTAGCAAAGGAGGGAAAAAACCCTAACTAGGGTTTGAAAATGTCAAAATCATCCATAAATGCCATTTATGCCTAAGAGACCATGCAAGGCCCAAGGCACAAAATATCTCATGAAATAAATGCCAAAATAACTCCTAGCACCTAATTTTGGATTGATTTGCCTCAAAAAACATTAAAATATCATTTTTCAATAAATGAGTGTTTTTTCTTGACTTTTGGCCAAATATGCACAGTGAGGTCTAAACGTGTAGCACCTTCCCGAGCAGAAAATGGGTCCACTTGCAGCCAAGTTTTGGTGACATTCCCAATGTCAAATTTTTCTCTGTGATGGCCCGTTGGAAAGCTGGCTGAGTCTAATTTCCAAATCTACACTTGGTTTCTTGATTGAGCTCTATTAACCTATCCAAAAGGAAAAATTCCAAAAACTTCTCTAGGTGCAGTGCCAGAGTCTGCAAATGAGGTAGAAAGGTGAAAAATGAGGTGTTTTGTGGCCTTTTGAGGGGTAAAAAATGCTCCAAATGCTTTGAAATTTGGTGAGAATATTGTACTAGATGTGAGGATTCCAAAAATGATTTTTTTTTTTTTTTCCTAATGCTGAAGGTGCCTAAGATGAAAGCATAGCGCCAGGGGTGCTGCGCTTAGAGGCCTCCAAATTCACAAAAAACCAAAAATTGTCAAAATTTCCTCAAATTTTGTGGATGTATCCCTTATGGGGTTTGAAATACCTGTAGAGAAGCTTGTGCCAAGATTCCAAGGTTAGCTTGGCCTTTTGCCTCTTTGAGTGCTTAGATCTTGGTTTGGGCCTTTTTGAGTTTAGCCCTTGCAACTTGGTTTATTCGGGCATAATGCTTGGTCATCTTCCTTTGGAGATCAAGATCCTGATTTTCTTTCTTCAATTTAGCCTCCAAGTGTCTGTTGGCTCTTTCCAACCAAGGCTCCCGATCATGTGCTCTCTCCATGGCCAACATCTCATCTAGAGGGAGTTGCTATGCTAAGGCTGATTCTTGTTCTCTTTTCTTTGCCAATGCATCCTTCATACCCATGGTTGTTGGTCTCCTCCTAGTCTGTCCTTCTTCATCCTCACTCTCCTCATATGTGCCCATCAACTCTTCTAGCTTTACCTGTGCCCTTTGGGCTTCTTTCTAGGCCCTAATGGCTCTAACCTCATAAATAGCAATTTGTGCTCCTAATTGCCCGTTTTCCATCTCAAGGGCATCATTCACACTCTTGGCCCTATCTAGCTTTTCCTGGAGGTCTTCAATTAGGGAATTTTTGTTCTAGATGAGCAAGTTTGAGATCCTTACTTCATTCTCTTCATCACTGTCTACCTGAATTATTTTAAACTCCCTCTCAACCTCATGATCTTCTTCTTCTTCCTTTACCTTTTGTTTGCCTTTGTCTAGTGGCTGAGCTGAGGTGGATGGCATGGTCCCTTGCCTTTTAGGGGCAGCAAACACAAGCCTTTGTCCTCTTTGATATGTCAATGGAAGAGGTGTAATTGTGGTCATTTCAGTGTCTTGATCATGGCTGCCTTCATTTGTTTCCATGTTTTCCTCTTTACTACCCTTACTGTTGCTTACCTCTTTTCCTTCTACATCAGCCTCACTTTCAACCTCTTCATTGTTATCTACACTGTCATTTTGTTCTTCATTGAAGCTGTTTGCCTCTTCACTACTGTGATCTTCATTTTCATTATCACCCTCTTCACTTTATTCACTATCTTCATGACTGTTATCATGAATGTCATGAATGTTTTCCTCCTTGTTGTCCTGTTCATCACTGAGGCTTGCTTCATGGGTGTCACTGCTACCTTTAGGCTCTTCATTTTATGCAATGTCATCATCTTCATCATTGTCCAACTCCATGTCCTCTGCTTCACTGCTGACCTCCTCTTCATCATTGCCTGATTCATTTCCACTGTAGGCTTTCTCATTTTCTTCATTGTTATCCTCTTCTTCTGTATCCATGTCCTTTGCCTCTTGTTGACTTGACTCATCATCACTCTCATATTCATTTTCATTTGAATCATTATCATCTTCACCCTCATTTTCACTTGATTGTTCACTGCCACTTCCCTCTTAATCTGATGCATGAGGAGAAGATGGGGAATGGAGGTTTTATTGAGGAGAGGATACTTGGGTAGATGATGAGGCATGATCCGTAAGAGGTGATGAAGGAGTGGAGGGAGGAGGATGAGATGATGAGGGTAAACTAGGTTGATGATGGGGCTCAGGGCTTGTGAATAATTCATGAGCTATGAACACCTCCCAAGGTATGCCTTTTTGCTCGCACTGATGTAGTACCACCATCTTGATTAAGGAGTGGTGGAACAAACTGTGCATATGTTGGGAATAACTCCTCCTTCGGACAACATAAGACATATTGTTGATACTTCTATACAAGTAATAGGGAAAATGAAGCATCTTGACCCTAATGAAATGCATGAGTAATCTGATATGGTAGGAGTAGAGCCTAAAGTATCTCCCCTCACATGTAAATTATTTCATGATGAATTTAATTAGGGGTGCATACCTCTCCAATAGATGTGAGAAAGGGAAAATAGTCTTGCAGCCTTCTTTGTAGCTAGGCTTGAGGAAAGGCTCATAACAGCTCATGTCAAACTTTGATCTCTTGAACCAATTTTCACCAACATAAGTTATACCTATAACACTAGAAATGGAATCTGCTGATAGTTCAAAATCTACCCCTACAAGTCTTAATTGTCTGTTATGTAGGTTAAGAATGAATAACCTTGTGAGCTATGGGTGATTTTGCACTTGTTTGACTTTCTCACAAAACTGGAAACAACCCACATTTTGAAAGCATGTGAGAATCAGGGGGGATGAAGTAATCTCCACTATGTCTTTGGGTTCAAATATGTTAACCTTCCCACCCTTGTGCTTTGGTCTCATAGGCACTTGGCCTCCTTCACTGTTGACACTCCCTTCTTTTCTTGACATGGTGACTAGGGCTACTTTTTTAGACAAACTTAGGCCTACTTGTGAAACTTGGTAGGAGGAGTGAAATGAAAGATGGTGAGGGCAGCTCTTGTAAATGAGTGAGATGGAGGTGTGGGTTTATGATTGATTTTCTTTGAGCTTGGAGGAGGGCTAACTTGAAATTACTGCAATTACCCTAATTGACAACCCCTTAACTGATAATTTCCTATTTGGAGGTCAAAAAAAAGGTTGTTTTCCATGAGGACCTAGGGATTCCAGTGACTAGGTTTTAGTCAATTTACTCTAATCAATAAACCATAAAACTGACTTGGAAGATAAGGGAAACATGCACCTACCAGGTTTTACTCCTTTGCAGGTCCTTGAATGTAGCTTGGAGGTGGCTCCCTTGTGATTTTTGGCAATTTTGTAGGTGGAAGAGGCTTTTTTTGCCCTAAACGCAGCGCCGGGAAAAGTCTGGGCCAGTCGAGTCCTCCTAGATGTAGCGCTGCCCACGTGCAGGCTTGCCAGGCTCCTGAGCACAATTCTTTCCCTCGTGCAGGCCCATCGGATCCTCCTTGTCGGGAAAAACTGGGCGAATGGGTAGCACCCACTTTTAAGTGCAACACGCTCCTGTGTAAGCGCAGCACAGTGTAAAATTACACTATGAATTTTCTCCTAAGCATAGCGTCGAGTGCTCTAAGTGCAACACCTTCTCCAAAGCATAACGCTGGGTGACTTTTCCTAGTTTCCTACTAAACTCAGAAATTTCCTCATTTTGAATGCTTTTCACTCTTTTTCAGGTGACAAAATAAGTTGAGTGATAAACAAATTGAATTTTTATAGTCTTAGGAAGATACATTTATCTCTTGCAAACCCACATTCTAATGTTTTTTGGTCTCTTTATCTCTTTGGCTGATATCCTTTTTGAATTTTTACAATATGTGACTTAAAAACATTCAGATGGTTTTTTCCCTCTCTAATAATTCTTCTTTGTTGCTTTTTAGGTTGTTGACATGGTGAAACTTGATTCCCTTTGGCCTGTTAATTCTTTTGACACTCTTTTCTTGCCCATTTTTTCACATAAGAACCCCAAAATTTCCTTCTCTCTTATTTTAAATCTAACACATCCTTTTAGCTCTTTTAGTAAGGGTAAGCTCTTTAAAACATTTTTGAGGGACCTGTCCTTACCCTAACACTGTCAAAACCTTTCTTGCTTGCATTGTGAAGTTTGGAAATCATGTTTACCCCCTTTGAGTTTTCTGAGTGTGGGTGACTTGAAAACGTGGTTCCTTCTCTTCTCACTGATTTTATAGAGGTAAAATAAATCCATTTTTTACAAGTGTCATAGTTTTAAAAATCATGCATGATGTCTTATTTTGGCCACTTCTGATTTGTTGCAGGTGCCATGACATAATGATTTAGCTCTGTATGATGCTTCTTGGTGTTGGATTCAGCTTGGAAAACCCTATAATTCACCTACAATGTCTCTTCAAACCTTATGTCTGCTGTCATCATGGAGGCCTATCATTTTCACTTCAACTCCCTTGAATATATTTTCAAAACCTTAGGCTTCTGGGCTGTTTGAGAAGAATCATTAGTGTTTTCTTCTAAGTTATCTATAGCCCTTTCAAGTTCACTCATTTCTGTTCAATTCACCTCACATTTTTCCCTTTTCCATTTATAATTTCTAAAAATCTTCAATTCATGCTTGATTGTGCTGGTGTGCCTCTACCCATGTGATTTTCTGCCTTGGCTCCTTGTTTGGCATGCTACTGGCCCAATAAATCTTAGGAACCTTGATTTATCTTTGAACATAGGCTGATTCCTCTTTCTTTGCTGTGGATGTCCTTTAATGAGAAACAGGCCTCTTACCTTACCTATTTCTCTGCTAATAGTTATTTCAACACCCCTGCAGAAATGTCAAAATACATAGTTGCCTCTTGCAGAATTTTGTCCTTGGCAAAGCATTCCTCCTTGGATTTTTCTTGATCTAACTTATACAAACAGGTGTTGACCTTATTTCACATTTAATTCAGCTTCTATCACATTAAAAATAGTGATTTGCAACACCAAAGTTAACCCTACAACCTATGAAACCCTAGTGACCTAGTGGAAGGCTCTTTGACTTGGTCTTTGGCTGAAATCTTGGCTTAGGGTCTTCAAGTATGAAAAACATAGTTTTTGAAAAATTGATATATTGAAGATCCAAAACCAATGTACCTGATTTATCTAAAGAGCCTACAGAGTTAGTTTTAAGATCATCAATGCTTGAGGCATTTGATGAACATGGGAAAGGGTAGGTTGATTGGCAATCCTAGATGGAAAGTGGAAGGGTTAAGCATAGGCAAAGTAGACTACTGAGGTTATGGGTGTGAAAATGGGACAAAGATGAGTGTCATGAGCCCATGAGGGGTCTTCTGGGAGTGGTAGGCTAACCAGGGAATGGCATAGTAGTGAAATAGTGAAAAAATTATCTTAAAGATAATGAAGGCAGTGAGATTTACAAAACTCACAATATTCATGAATCTTGTTTTTAGAAATCTAGGACAAGTATTTAGTCATCTACAAAATGGAAAAAATTACTGATGACTAATAGTGGCTCCACTTGGGGAGAGAAGCTCCTCTTTAGAAGTTTTCCAGAACTTTAGATATCAAATCTCTGAATTTATGAAGACCAGTGCCTCATCCATTGGGCATATTTTCATTCTTTCATTTGCTGATGTTTCTCTTGAAGCTATGATCTCAAAATCTGAAATACATATTTGCTTCAAACTCATTTCTACCTACCCATCATACCTTTTCCTATATTTTTTTTCTTCTTGTGGGTGCACTTGGACTAGCAAACCCTTGACATTATTTTTCTTTTGAAAGCAAAACAAACTATCTACTTGTAACCTTATTTATTCCAAGAGTCCAGATTATGCTAGTGAACTCTTTTATTCTCTACCTAGACTATTCATCTGTCAAGATTAAGCTGTTTAACAGGCTTCATTCTCTAATCTATTTACAAGAAATTGAAAGCACGATTTAAACCAGGATTAAGCTATCTGATTTACCATGGGTTGTGGCATTGGGATAAGCTGCACACATACATTATTTTTGTACAAACAAAACTAGAAAGTATGAGGGCTGTGTTTCATCATTTGTTAGTCATCCCTATCTTTCTCTTTGGTCCAGATTTGAGCATTGAGAACCAACATCTTTTCTTCCTAATCTATTCCTACTGACAAGTCAAGTTTAAATGATTTGACAAGCCTTCTTTCACTAACCTATCAGCAGAAATTTAAAACATGTTCAGCCATGATTAGGCTAGATGACTGAACAAGATTGTCTTTCTTAACAAGTAGTGGAATTTAGACTTGCACACTTTCAGTTGTACTATTTTTTGGGTATGGGGCTATAACTCTTATTCAAATCTGCCCTCTTTTTCCTTCTTTTTTGTTTTTTTTTTGTGTTTTTTGTTTTTATGATCTTTCATATTGCAATGTTATGTATAATGAACGAAATTTTGAAAATAGGAATCTTGACAGATAATGCTTGAGCATCCTGTCATTGACGGGATCTCCAAATAAATCTTCTCCATTCATCTCTTGTAAGCATAAAACCTTGTTACCTCCATTTGAGTGCACGGTGTAAGGATATTTCCAAAAAATTTCAAACAAGCCATGCTCTCCTTTGTATTTTCTCCTTGAGTCTTGCTTCCAAAATTTGCTTTTGTTAAAAATCCTTCTTAGGTGAAAAAGGTATTCTTCATTAGTTTTAAAACAGACAATGAATTCATCAATGTTATAGTGAAATAACTCCAAACAGGAGCCATGGCCCTTTGGAAAATAGCTTCCGCTCTCCTCAACCGAGAAGACATTTGATCAAACATGTAGGTGCCCCAAGGTTCGTTGAAAGTGGCTTTATGTTGATTAATTGGAAGTGCTATCACCTGATTGTAACCTGAAACACTACCAAGCAATGACATATTTTTAGAAACTCCTACCCTTTGTAAAGTATGATTTATCTTGGGAAAGGGTATTTGTCCTTCATGGAGGTTTTGTCTAGGTACCTAAAGTCTATACATAGCCTGGTTCCCTTTGCTTTCTTTCTTACTGACACAATTTTCTCAAAAGTTTCTTGGTCTCTTTTGAAAGGAAGCCTTCTTTGAATAATGTTTGTGTCACAAGGCTTTAAACTTTCATCATGATATAAAAGAGCATCCTGAAACTCTTTGCACAATCTTATGTATTTCTATTTTATGTAAGGTGACAGAGTTTTGGATAACTTAATCATTTTGGGATTTTCAAGGTTGCCTACGTTGTACTCCTCTATATCAGTCTTAGTAGATACTACGTTAGGCTCCTTAACAACATTTTTAGAATTCAACAACTCTTATGAAGTGACAAAACCTTTTGGTGATGAGTTGTCTTTGTATGGTAAGACCTTAAGGTTCCTTTGATCCAGGTTCCTAGAAAAATCTTCTATGTGAAAGTATTGCAACATTTTTACATTGGCATAAGGGAATGGTTCTGTTTTTTATGCTTGTTCTTCATTTGAGCAACCTTGTTTAGATTCTAAACTGGTTTTTGGTTTTTCAATTTCATTTTCAGTTTGCAGAAAATTGAGTTCAGCTTTACTATCATGTTGTTGTTGTACGAGGCTGCTAGAGTTTAAGCTGTTGAGTTCTTCATGCAGTGCCTGATTTCACTGTTGAGGTATGCCCGGATCTGTCTCAACTTCATTTAATTGTTCATCAATGTCTTCTTCATTATATAAAATGAATGAGTCAAGATCCGAATGGATGGAAGAAAGAGGTGTGTTGTTTGGTATTTCTTGGCTGCTAACCATAAACTTCATGTGTGGTTCCCGGTACAATATCCTTGTTTGGTTGAAAACAGGGATGGTAGCATAAGACATGTCAAGTTGGAGGTTCCCCTGAAGCTTGGCCCCCCAATATCTAGATAAAAGCATGCCATACTTAGGGGGGATGTCAACTACTACTATGTCCATGACTAGGCCCTTAACAAGGATTTGTGCCAGATTGACACATAAATCCTTGATTAGACCCAAACGCTTGACTCTTCTTGAATCAAAAGAATATAGGTCTTTGTAAGGTTTGGTTATTTCTAGGCCTAATCTCTCCATCACTACCTTTGGCATGAGGTTGTGAGAGGCACCAGAGTCTAGTATGGCATTATGTAAGATTTTGTCATGTATGTTTAGGCTAACATAGAAAGGGGGAATAGCTCATTATTGGTATTTTCCTTCTACTTCAGGTCCAAACAACAACTCTGGTTTGTCATCTGTCAAGTTTAGAGTATCGGTATCATTTCCCATGTTCAAAACTTTCAGAACTTGGGACCTATACATATCTTGGGTTATCAGTTCAGTGAGAGGAATGGTTATCTTTATTTTAGCAATATCTCCCTCAAAACTGAAAGACACTTGTGTTTTGGGCATATTTACATCAATCTTATCAGCCATAATATTTTCTACAAGTTTAGTTTGTTGATTCTGATTTGGGACTTTGGACAATAGAGTTTTCTCAGGGCCACTAGTAAAGGCACTAGGGCAGCTTGTGTCACCACTTGGTTTGCTAGTTTTGTCTCTGTTTGGATCAATTTTATAAGCCATGGTGTTGGTATTGTTTGCTGTCCTCTTAGGAGTATTTTCAGGTGTCTTCCTAACAACAATGTCCACTTTGTTTTTCTTGGATATTTCTGGGTTCTTTTTACTCCTAAGGTCATATTGCCTATGGACTTCTATTATGGAATTTTCAAATCCTAATTGGTAGTCTTCATAATCCTCATAGTTTGTTTCATTTTGATCTGAGAAAAAGAAACCTTGTTCTTCTTCAGTGAGAAAAACATCTCCCTCATTATCAGAACCTATCAAGTTAACATGGTTTTCTTCAGGTTCTTCAGACTCTCTTCCCCCTTGGAAAGGGGGCTTGATTTGTTGGTCATTGTCTCTTGGTTTGTTTTGGGGAGGGTCTCTTCTGAAGTTTGGAAACCTATTTCTGTTTTTGGTATTTCCTTGGTTTTCCCTAGGAGGTGTTCTTTCACTCAAGTTTATCCTTTCCATCATTCTTTCCATTACCCTCACTAAACTGTTAATCTTGGCATCATATGAGGAGGTTGAGGCCATAGTTTCATCTTTGTAGGTGACTCTCTTTTCTGACCTCATCCTAGCCCTCTTTTCAATCAGGTTGGCCTCTACACTTATAGCCCCCTTTTTCATGTCTTCTAAAGTTAGGGGATCTCTCTCTCTCTTAATTGATAGGCCATGTCTGGATCTAAACCTTCTAGAAATTTTGCTAAAGCTAAGCCTTGTGGGGGTTTCATGTCTGGTGGGATGGCATTGTAAACACTATTGAACCAGGTGCAATAGTCTTGGACACTTTCCCCGATGTTTCTCTTAAGGTTGTTATATTCTGAGAGGATTTGGAGAGGATTTTTCTTGATTTCCCACTTGTTTATAAATGTCTGGTAAAGAGAAGGGAGATCATGTATGCTATTAGGAGTCAAGATTTTGAACCATTTTTTGGATTCTCCTCCTAAGCTTTGTGCAAAGATCCTCATTTTAATGGTTTCCTCTTCTAATTCCATGTAATCAAAGACATCATTTATCCTATCTACATGGTGTTGGGCAGTAGTAGATTCAGCACTGGTAAAGTGAGGGACTTTGGATTGGTATTCATTTGGAAAAGGTAACAAAGGTTATGGCAGTGCCAGGGGGCATACCATGTTGAAGATGGCAACAAGAAACAGTGAAAGTGGCATCTAGAAACATCATCCTTGATCCTAGTAAAAAATCATCACCTACATTAGGTGGGGCCCACACAGGCTATTTTTAGGTGTATGTCTATTTTTAGACATGTTGAGAAAAATCTAAAATTAGTAGGAGGCTGATTCTAGATGGTTGAGAAAAATCTATTTTTAGATGAGTTTCTATTTTTAGATGTATGGGCGAAGTCTATTTATAGATCTCCTGTCTAAAATTAGAATGCATGTCGATTATTATTAGCCCTTAATAATAATCAGAGAATAAATAGTAACTTATTCTCTTGGAGCACTTGATTTCAGTTAACTGATGTGGCAAACCAGTTGATTGAAGGAATTTTGAATTCCAAGGTTGGTTGGTGACTTATGCATGGATAACCTAGTTGTAACTGAGTGTGACACAATTGTAACAGAGTTGGAAGAGTAGTTATGGGAGTTGTTATTTAGTTTAACTCAGTTCGGTGAGTTAAACTTAGTTGTGCTAGTTGTAACTGAACAAACACTAGTGAAAGATGAGTGAATTAATTAGTTAATTAATTCACAAGTAGTGTCTTACTTGTAACAGAAGAAATACAATAGTTAACTACTTGCATGTCAGATCCAGTGGAGACCCAGTGGAGAGATAGGTGAAAGGGTGAGATGGACTATCTGTTGTGACTATAGTGGAGAATTCAATGCATACACACACACATTGGAGATGCCTATGAGTATTGTGCAGTTAAGGCAAGGTAAGGTCGAATTCGTTCAGGGTTCTTCTTTAGTAGGGATTGCGCAGTGGAGGCAGGTTGTCAGGAGGCAAGAAATTGGTGCATGGAGGTGCAAAATTTTGCAAGACAATGTGAGACGATTGTATATTGTACTGAGAGCTCTATGAACTGAGCTTTGTATGAGATATACGAGATTGTTACATGATTCCATGATATACATAATATATGATAGTTGGGGTTTTTAGATTTAGGATTTCCCAGTAAAACATCTTGTTATGTGTGATTGATTTTTCTTCATATGTTTTGCAATTGGCGATTTAATTTCCGCAAAGAATTAAGTAGAAGGATTATGTATTTAACATAAGGATTAAATTTTTAGATCAGGAGAATCCGGTAATATACATGCATATTGTATAATTTCTATATACCATGTTGCCATGATGGGAAGGAATGGGATCCAAGGAGGATTTACGAGGGAAGGGTTTGTGAGAGGAGGTGGAGGATGAAGTGGAGTGGTTTGCACAGTGGATATGTGAATGGGGGTAGTAGAGGTACTTGGACCAACAAAATGATTTTGAGTAGACTTGGTATGAAAAGAGCTAAATTGATGGAGAAGCTGAAAGTTAGGAGGAGTGGAAGGAGAGGCTTCTCTACTAGAACTCTGCTGCAAATCTATGGGCTCAATGTCAGTCTGGCCAATCCCACTTTGTGACTTGGTTCGGAAACGGTTTTTTGTATGATGCAAGTCAAACTGGGGATCTTGTAAAGTTGTAAGATGTTCAGGGACAGAGCTTGCTCTATGAATGGTCCTAACAGTAGTTGAGTTTCTAGTTTTAGAAGTTTGCCACAAAATCTTTTCTGGGTCATCAATTATGGTTGGAGGGTTTGGGTCCGGGTGAGATCTGGTACTGATCCTTTGTGAAGCCAGATTTCAAACCCAAGGTATAGAGAGGCTACAAGTTTATGAATTTTTTCGAAAGGTTGACCTCTCTTAGTGTTTATTAAACTCACATAGTGTGTGACTAGGCCTCTAGACTTCTCAGGGTTGGTTTGACACAATCCTAAGGAATTCTATGAACACTAGTAAAGTTAGAAGGCCTACTGGAGGCTTGTGGAGTCACTAGGTGGATGTTTTTTGCTGTTTTAAGGATATGTGTTTATGGTCCACCACCAATAACTGACAAAAACCAATCTAGGGATGTTTTGGGGTTTTCTGAGTTCTTTTATGTAGCCTTAAGGTTTTTATGAGTGTCCTACAATTGAGTCATCATTTTGCTAGGATGATGAAACAATCATATTCTACTCTTTGGATAACATTTTGAGTTCTCTATGATTTGATAAGGTTTTCTAAAGTTCTAAGGAGTACTTAGATTGTCACTAACTCAGAAGGTTTCTCACCTTGATTTCCAATTATGTTAGGCTATGAGTTGGTGATAAATCAATAGATACTGTGTGATAAGGGCTTCTGAATCTTATAAGGATATATAAACTTGTTTCTTACTTAGAAGGTCCCACCGTGATCGCCATTACGTTAGGTTCCGGTGATTTGTTAGATTGGTGAGATCAAATGAATAGGGTAACATTAGACCAATCTTTGGAGTCCTAGGACCTAGCCTTCCTGGACTCAGAGAGGGCTCTCTATATTTTGTGCAAAGGATGTAAACTTGTTTGCTTTTAGGGTTTGATTTTAGGCTAGTTGTTAAGTGCAGGGTTTGTTTGTTTGTTTTGGTTGGGTAAGATGATCAAGTAGAATAGATAGAGTGAGGAAATATTCAATTCATTGGGCTATAGAGTCATTAAAAGTCATAGAAAGTTTCAACAATAAATCAGGGTGGATCACAGGGAAAATCTAGCATGGTCAGATGGATTTTCAAGGTTTTTGTGAAATGAAATGAACATCAAGTTTATGAACAAAGTAGGGCAAAGGGAAATTAATAATCCTTTGTCATGTACTTAAAACAGGAAGGGACTTCAACACTATTGAGCATAAAGAAGTGATCAATAGACAGGGCACACCAATAACTCTTTGATTCAACTCAAGAAAATAAGCATTTCAGACAAACAATCCAATGAAATATAGAAGGCGAGAAACTCATTTAACTTCTAGTGATTTCACTTTCAAGGTTAGAAAACATTTAAGATAAACAGATAAATTTAATCAAAGAAGAGGGAACACATAAACATCATTGATCATAGCCATAAAGATCTCCAAAACAACTATTCAAGCACAGACAAAGGGTATGATCGAAACATAGCCTCTTTGGTAAACCTAATTAGTGGTACTTTAGAGAGAGACCTCAAAAACAATGTTTTAGTGACATAAAAAAAGCAGGGCTAACCATAAAACATCTTTGATACCTACTATATTGAACCATTCATGAGATAAACAAGCTTAGGGGGTCTAAAGAGAAATTAATAATTCTCTAAAATGTCCTAACAGAGGAAAACATAGAGGCAGTGAAGAACAAACAGAGCTAAGGTGCCTTTGAAAACATTTCTTAGTCTAAAACCTTTGTCCTACTGCAATAAAGAAAGATGAAACACAATGATACATAAGAAAACAATAATTGAATAGAAGCACATCACCATTGACCAAGCTTAGGGATCCTGCAAGCAGCCTTCTCCATCATCAATCAACACAAGCCATTCACAAACTCCACAATACCAATTTCTTCTCCAATCTCCAAAAAACTATGTATTGCTCCAAAGAGTCATCAAATGCCAACCTTTTAAAATGAGGCCCTAATGCTCTATTTATCTAGAAAAGGAGGGAAAAAACTCTAACTAGGGTTTGAAAATGTCAAAATCATCCATAAATGCCATTTATGCCTAAGAGACCATGCAAGACCCAAGGCACAAAATATCTCATGAAATAAATGCCAAAATAACTCCTAGCACCTAATTTTGGATTGATTTGCCTCAAAAAAGATCAAAATATCATTTTGCAGTAAATGAGTGTTTTTTGTTGACTTTTGGCCAAAAATGCACAGTGAGGTTTGAACGTGTAGCACCTTCCCAGGCAGAAAATGGGTCCACTTGCATCCATATTTTGGTGACCTTCCCAATGTCGAAATTTGCTCCGTGATGGCCCGTTGGAAATCTGGCTGAGTCTACTTTCCAAATATACCATTGGTATCTTGATTTAGCTCTATTCACCTGTCCAAAAGGCAAAATTCCCAAAACGGCTCTAGGCGCAGCCCCAAGTCTGCAAATGAGGCAGAAAGGTGAAAAATGAGGTGTTTTTTGGCCTTTTGAGGGGTAAAAAATGCTCCAAATTCTCTGAAATTTGGTGAGCATATTGTACTAGATGTGAGGATTCTATAAATTCTAAGTTTTTCTGCTGAGGGTTCCTGAGATGAAAGCGTAGTGCTAGGGGTGCTGTGCTTAGAGGCCTCCAAATTCACAAAAAACAAAAAATTGTCAAAATTTCCTGAAATTTGGTGGATGTCTCCCTTATGGGGTTTGAGAGATCTGTAGAGAATCTTGTGCCAAGATTCCAAGGTTAGCTTGGCATTTTTCCTCTTTGAGTGCTTGGATCTTGGTTTGGGCCTTTTTGAGTTTAGCCCTTGCAACTTGGTTCCTACGAGCATAATGCTTGATCATCTTCCTTTGGAGGTCAAGATCCTGATTTTCTTTCTTCAATTTAACCCTCAAGTGTATGTTGGATATTTCCAACCAAGGCTCCTAATCATGTGCTATATCCATGGCTAACAGCTCATCTAGAGGGAGCTGCTCTGCTAAGGTTGATTCTTGTTCTCTTTTCTTTGCCAATGCGTTCTTCAAACCCATGGTTCTTGGTCCCCTCCTAGTCCACCCTTCTTCATCCTTGGTCTCCTCATATGTGCCCATGAAATATTCTAGCTTTACCTATGCCCTTTGGGCTTCTTTCTGGGCCCTGATGGCTCTAGCCGCATAAATAAAAATTTGTGCTCCTAGCTTCCTGTTTTCCATCTCAAATCATTCACACTCTTGGCCCTATCTAGATTTTCTTGGAGGTCTTTAATTAGGGCATTTTTGTTCTAGATGAGCAAGTTTGATATCCTTGCTTCATTCTCTTCATCAATATCTACCTGAATGATTTCAAACTCCCTCTCAACCTCATGATCTTCTTCTTCTTCCTTTACCTTTTGTTTGCCTTTGTCTAGTGGCCGAGCTGAGGTGGATGGCATGTTCCCTTGCCTTTTAGAGGCAGCAAACACAAGCCTTTGTCATCTTTGATATGTCAATGGAAGAGGTTTAATTTTGGTCATTTCAGTGTCTTGATCATGGTTGCCTTCATTTGTTTCAATGTTTTCCTCTTTACTACCCTTACTGTTGCTTACCTCTTTGCCTTCTACATCAACCTCACTTTCAACCTCTTCACTGTTCACTGCACTGTCATTTTTTTCTTCATTGAAGCTGTTTGCCTCTTTACTGCTATGATCTTCATTTTCATTATCACCCTCTTCACTTTCTTCAATGTCTTCATGAATGTCATGACTATTTTCCTCCTTGCTGTACTATTCATCACTGAGGCTTGCTTTATGGGTGTCACTGCTACCTTTAGCCTCTTCATTTTCTGCACTGTCATCATCTTCATCATTGTCCAACTCCATGTCCTTTGCTTCACTGCTGACCTCTTCTTCATCATTGCCCGATTCATTTCCACTGTAAGCTTTCTCATTTTCTTCATTGTTATCCTCTTCTTTTGTTTCCATGTCCTTTGCCTCTTGTTGACTTGACTCATCATCACTCTCATCTTCATTTTAATTTGACTCATTGTCATCTTCACCCTAATTTTCACTTGACTGTTCACTACCACTTCCCTCTTGATTTGATTCATCACGAGAAGATGGGGAAGGGAGGCTTTCTTGAGGAGAGGATACTTGGGTAGATGATGAGGCATGATCTTTAGGAGGTGATGAAGGAGTGGAGGGAGGAGGATGAGATGATGAGGGTAAACTAGGTTGATGATGGGGCTTAGGGCTTGTGAATACTTCATGAGCTATGAACACCTCCCAATGTATGCCTTTGTGCTCCCACTGATGTAGTACCACCATATTGATCAAGGAGTGGTGGAAAAAACTGTGCATTTGCTAGGAATAACTCCTCCTTCAGACAACAGAAGACATCTTGTCGATACTTCTATACAAGTAATAGGGCAAATGAAGCATCTTGACCCTAGTGAAATGCATGAGTAATCTGATATGGTAGGAGTAGATCCTAGTGTATCTCCCCTCACATGTAAAGTATTTCATGATGACCTTCATTAGGGGTGCATACCTCTCCAGTAGGTGTGATAAAGGGAAAATAGTCTTGCAACCTTCTTTGTACCTAGGCTTGAGGAAAGGCTCATAACAGCTCATGTCCAACTTTGATCTCTTGAACCATTTTTCACCAACATCAGGTATACCTGTAGCACTAGAAATGGCATCTGCTGATTGTTAAAAATCTACCCCTACAAGGCTTGATTGTTTGTTATGTAGGTTAAGAATGAATCAACTTGTGAGCTATGGGTGATTTTGCACTTGTTTGACTTTCTCACAAAACTGGAAACACCCCACATTTTGAAAGCATGTGAGAATCATGGGTGATGAAGTAATCTCCACTGTGTCTTGGGGTTGAAATGTATCAACCTTCCCACCCTTGTGCTTTGGCCTCATAGGCACTTGGCCTCCTTCACTGCTGACACTCCATTATTTTTCCTGACACGATGACTAGGGCTGCATTTTTAGACAAACATAGGCCTGCTTATGAAATTTGGTAGGAGTAGTGAAATGAAAGATGGTGAGGGCAGCTCTTGTAAATGAGTGAGATGGAGGTGTGGGTTTATGGCTGATTTTATTTGAGCCTCGGGGAGGGCTAACTTGAACTGACTGCAATTACCCTAATTGAGAACCCCTTAACTGATAATTTCTTGTTTGGAGGTCAAAAAAAAGGTTGTTTGCCATGAGGACCTAGGGTTTCTAGTGACTAGGTTTTAGTCAATTTCCTCTAATCAATAAACCATAAAAATGACTTGGAGGATAAGGGAAACATGCACCTACCAGTTTTTACTCCTTTGTAGGTCCTTGGATGCAGCTTGGAGGTGGCTCCCTTGTGTTTTTTAGAAATTTTGTAGGTGGAAGAGGCTTTTTTTTCCCTAATCGTAGCGCCGGGAAAAATTTGGGCCAGTTGGTTCCTCCTGGGCGCAGGTCTGACCTCGTGCAGGCTTGCCGAGCTCCTGAGTGCAGCGCTTGCCCTCGTGTAGGCCTGCCAGATCCTCCTTGTCAAGCAAAACTGGGCGAACGGGTAGCACCCAGTTGTAAGCACAATGCGCTCCTGTGTAAGCGTAGCGCGCTCTTGTGTAAGCGCAGCGCAGTGTAAAATTACACTGCGAATTTTCTCCTAAGTGTAGCGCCTGCTCCAAAGCGTAGCACCGGGTGACTTTTCCCAGTTTCCTACTAAACTTAGAAATTTCCTCCTTTTGAATGCTTTTCACTCTTTTGCAGGTGACAAAATAAGTTGAGCGATAAACAAATTGAATTTTTATAGTCTTAGGAAGATACATTTATCTCTTTCAAACCCACATTCTAATGTTTTTTGGTCTCTTTATCTCTTTGGCTGATATCCTTTTCGACTTTTTACGATATGTGACTTAAAAACATTCAGATGGTTTTTTCCCTTTCCAATCATTCTTCTTTGTTGCTTTTCAGGTTGTTGACATGGTGAAACTTGATTCCCTTTGGCCTGTTAATGCTTTTGACACTGTTCTTTCCCATTCTGTCATATCATAACCCCAAAATTTCCTTCTTTGTTATTTGAAATCTAACACATCCTTTTAGCTCTTTTAGTAAGGTCAATCTCTTTAAAAAAAATTTGAGGGACCTTTCCTTACCCTAACACTGTCAAAACCTTTCTTTCTTGCATTTTGAAGTTTGGAAATAATGTTTACCCCCTTTGAGTTTTTTGAGTGTGGGTAACCTGAAAACATGGTTCCTTCTCTTCTCACTGATTTTCTAGAGGTAAAATAAATCCATTTTTGACAAGTGATGATAGTTTTAACAATCATGCATGTTGTCTTCTTTTGGCCACTTCTGATTTTTTGCAGGTGCCATGCATGGAAAATTTTAAGGATGGAAAATTATCTTGAAGTTTAAAAAATTGGCGAATCTCACTAGTCCCTAATATGCAAACTATAAAATGTTTATTGATGTATTTGTAAAGTTATTCTAATTTATAATGATATTATATATATTTTCTATATAATGTTGACGATTTTTAACATAAAATAATTTTATATTGTAAAATTTGTGTGAATCATTTTTATAAAAAAATAGAAATTGGCGAATCATTTTTTTGGAAGAACCATGGAAAATTAGCCCACCTGCGAATAATAGCCCCTAAAATTTTCCATGGTGCCATGACATAATGATTTATTTCTGTCTGATGCTTCTTGGTGTTGGACATATTCAGCCTGGTAAACCCTAGATTTCACCTACAAAGTCTCTTCAAACCTTCTGTCTACTGTCATCATGGAGGCCTATCATTTTCACTTCATCTCCCTCAGCTATATTTCCAAAAACCTTAGGCTTCTGGGCTGTTTGAGAAGAATCATTAGTGTTGTCTTCTAATTTCTCTATAGCCCTTTCAATTCACTCATTTTTGTTCAATTCACCTTACCTTTTTCCCTTTTTCATTTATAATTTCTAAAAATCTTCAATTCATTCTTGATTGTGCTGGTGTGCCTCTACCCATGTGATTTGCTGCCTTGGCTCCTTGTTTGGCATGCTGCTGGCCCAATCAATCTTAGGAACCCTGATTTCTCTGTGAACACAGGCTGCTTCCTCTTTCTTTGTTGTGGACGTCCTTTAATGAGCAACATGCCTCTTACCTTACCTATTTCTCTGCTGATAGTTATTTCAACACCCCTGCAGAAATGTCAAAATGCATAGTTTCCTCTTGCATAATTTTTTCCTTGGAAAAGCAGTCCTCCTTGGAGTTTTTCTTGATCTAACTTATACAAACAGGTGTTGACCTTCTTTCACATTTAATTCAGCTTCCAGCACATGAAAAAAAGTGATTTGGAACACCAAAGATAACCCTATAACCTATGAAACCCTAGTGACCTAGTGGAAGGCTCTTTGACTTGGTCTTTGACTGAAATCTTGGCTTAGGGTCTTCAAGTATGAAAAACAGAGTTTTTGACAAATTGATATATTGAAGATCCAAAACCAATTTTCTTGATTTAGCTAAAGATTCTACAGAGGTAGTTTTAAGACCATCAATTCTTGAGGCATTTGATGAACATGGGAAAGGGTAGGTTGATTGGCAATCCTAGATGGAAAGTGGAAGGGTTAAGCATGGTCAAAACAGAGTACTGAGGTTATGGGTGTGAAAATGGGACAAAGATGAGTGTCATGAGCCCATGAGGGGTCTTCTGGGAGTGGTAGGCTAACCAGGGAATGGAATAGTAGTGAAATAGTGAAAAATTTATCTTAAGGATAATGAAGGCAGTGAGATTTCTAAAACTCATAATATTCACAAATCTTGTTTTTAGAAATCTAGGACAAGTACTTAGTCATCTACAAAATGGAAAAAATTACTGATGAATAACAGGCTGGACCAAAATGTTTTGAGGAACCTACTATCCCAATCTAAGATGATAGACTGTGGGATCCCAAAGTGCACCCACACTCATTCAAAGAAGAGTTTAGTAGTGGCTTCTGCTGTGATATTTTTCTTGCAGGCTACCATAATGGCCATCTTTGAGAATCTATCGACGACCATGAAAACACAGTCATTTCCATGCTTAGTATAAGGAAGGCCCAGCATGTAATCCATGGATATGGATTCCCAAGGTCGACTAGGGGTAGGTAGCAGAGTATAGAGGCCTTGATTCTTGATGGTAAATTTGGAAATGGTGTAAGCAGTGCAGGATATGATGTACTTCCTGACATCTTGTTGAAGGTTCGACCATAGAAATACTTCTATAGTACTGCCACTATTTTCTCGACGCCAAAATTCCTAGAGAATCGACTATAGTGTGCTTCCCAAATAATCTTGGCATGCTCGCTTGAAGGAACACAAAGTTGTCCTAGGTGACATAGTAGTGCATCATGGAGATTGAAATTTGGAAATTGCGTACCCTCCAAGAGGGTCTTGTATGTGTGGCCGAATTCCAGATCGCTCTTGTAGAGAAGCGACCAATCAAAAGTCTCGTGCCCACAAGAGTTGAGAACGGTGGTTAGCGCCACGATTTGTGGTTGGTTGAGGCATTCTGCAACATTATTGGAGCTGCACTTCTTGTACTTGATGATCAAATGAAATTGTTGCATATATGTGGACCACTTCTGATGGCGATCATTATGCAACTTCCCTTGTGTCTGTATGAACTGTAGGGGTCAGTGGTCTATGTGGATGACCGTTTCCTTCCCCAAAATGTAATGCTTCCATTGTCGAAAAGCCTGCACAATGGAATACATTTTTTTTTCATAAGTGGGATACTTGCAGACTGTGTTGGACAGTGTCTCACTATGATATGCCAATGGATTCCCCTGTTGAGTAAAAACTACCCCAATAGCATAGTCAGAGGCATCTGTCTTGATCTCAAATGATTGTTGCAAGTATGGTAATGTGAGCACTGGGGCAAAGAAGAGGCGATGTTTCAATTCTATGAATGCCTTTTGTTGAGATTACGACCAAAAGAGTTTTTCTTTCACTCCTCCCTTGGTGACTTGACTCAAGGGCTAAGTGATATGAGAGAATCCCGACATGAACCTGTGGTAGAAATTATCAAGGCCTACAAAGATGTGAAGCTCTATTAGAGTGGTTAGGGCTGGCCAATCCCGAATGACTTGGATCTTTGTTGGATCCACATGCACCTTCTGCTCATCAATAATGTATCCCAGATACTGAACCTGGGTCATGCCATGATCACAAACTAAATTGGGGGAAATTTTTTTCTAAAAAATGAAAGTGCTTAGAATCGCCCAGAACCTGAATGACCAAATAGGTATCATCTTTTTTATTCCGATGCACTTTGTTTCACTCAAAACAAAGTCGGTATGAGAAAGTTAGAGCGATATGTTCGATTGCACAAACATGCAAATTTTGGTGACAGGGATGCAGACTAGACATTCGTACATCTGAGTTAGAAAAAATAATATTCCAAGGAATATTCTCAAAATATCCCCCCCAGGTGGACCAATGAGTTGGTGCCAAGTGGCATTTCCGGATTTCTTGGTGATTTGTCGCAATGTGATTAGATGATTTGAGGATCAATTGGGTGTCGACACGTGGCTAGCCCAGAGGCCACCACGTGCCCCTCAAAGGTCGAAATTTGCTATGTTATAGTCTAAATTAAATTTCATACGGTGGAAATTTTTTTGTACAAGTGGAAGGACGGAGGTCGAGCTTGACCCTGCGACCTCCCCCACACAAACACACCGTCTCACCGTTATACCCACACGAAGTTCCTTACCATACATTGCATCCCATACATACTTATGTTCAAAAAAAAGTGGTGGCTGAAGGAAATGGGGGCCAGCCCCAATGCACTGGACCGCACAACTATGACCATGGCCGAGCCCCAACGTAAATTCTTGGAATTAAAACTTTTAAACCCACATTATAAACCTTAATTAAGGTTTGTTAACTCTAATCCACATTTGTTAATATGAATTTGTCTAAACACGCTTAGCACATTAAAACACCACCTAAATCCCGCTTGACCACTAATTAATCCAATATTATCTTAGTGGAGAAGTTGGCGGAGTCTGCTATTTTCGGTGGAACTCCAGTTTTGTCGGTGTTAACTGGAGTTTCTCCAGATTTAGAGGAGCTTTCCTAGGAGAAACTGAAGAAGCCATAACTTTGGCATGTTTCGATGAAATTAAACTCAAAAATAGTCTATCCCAGATGATTTGGACATTTTTAGCATGATGGTGTAGATTGTAGAGGTAGAGGAGCACTTGTGAAAGTGATTTTTCCACTTTCAAGATTAAAGATGCCTAAGGCCACCAGGAGAGGAGGTCATGTCTAGTTCACTTAAAGACCATTTCCAGAGCCAGAAGAGGCTACTTAGGGGTTTTTGGGTCTTATGAATCCAATGGAACAGGTTGTAGAGCCATTTGATCACTGTAGGTGCATGTAATAAGAGAATTGGCCATTAATCCAAAGAGGGCCAAGCCATTGAAGCATGTCCATGGAGATGTAGCCTAGGAGGGGTGAACTCTGTTATCAACTCCGTGTTATGTGTTTGTTGTGTATTGTATTCTTTGCAATTTACTTACTGTTAAGTGTTATTAAAGCTAATTTACATAAGGAATTTCTCATAAAAGACACATAAATCCTCTTATAACTTGTTATTTGAGACGATCCATAAGCACACTTTTACGTAATACTAATGAGGAAGCTATAACAACAAAACTAGTTTTTCCATTTTCATATCAAGTTGGTATCAGAGCACAATTTAACTCATTTTAGCCCAAGTTTATCTCAGGGTTTTCCAAGGTTAGATAGATAATGAGCTATTGGTTTTCATTTGTGCAAGGAGAATTTAATTGTGTTCAAGTTTATGTGTATTTCCTCTCTTCAAGAGAAGGTCAATATTGAGGAATCAGCTCTCAAATCACAGTAAAGAAGCTTTTTATGCAATACAAGTGTGATGGAAGCTTCATCAAACATTGTTTCTAATCAATCTTTCTTAGTAAGACTCTTTGATGAAGAGATGTCGCATAATCTCTTCATCTTGAGAGATATGGTGCAAGAGATATATGAAGATAAGAAGGAGATCACTATAATTCAAGAGTAGTTGATGGCCATGAAGGAAGAGAAGCAAGAGATTCTTAAAAAGATGCATGAGATGGAGGCTTAGCTCCATATTGCAAAGGAAACCCTATCCAAGTATGTGTATGAAAAAGAGGTATGCAATTCAAGTTTATCTTCAATTTCCTCTCAAGATGAGTGTTTTGGAGATTTTGAAAGATGCACTAGAGGAATAGGGTCCATATTATTGATGAATATGGGCTATGAAGGTAAGAGATTAGGAAAACATGCACAAGGCATAGTTGAGCCAATTGTTGTTGAGGAAAGGCCTAGGTATTTGGGTCTTGGCTATGGAAAACATGATGGAGAATGCTCCAATCCAAGGAGGCACATGAAGGTGTTCCAAGAGGGACTTTCATTACATGCTCATTACCTCAAGCTTGTGAATTTTGTGTTCTTGAGGAATGAAAATGTTTTACACCCACTTTGCAAGAAGGTGATCATAAGCATGGAATTAATGGTAAATGGAAAACAAGATGATGTTGAAATCTCTAAATCCATTGACGCCATTGTTGGTATTCCGAAGAGAGCCACTACCTCATCAAATTAACCTCCTCAAGAAAGCGACAAAGGTGAATGTGTGAGGTATAAATATACCTTTTATCAAGTTGCTTTTGATTATGATAAACATGGAAAATCCTCACATAAGATTTGGAGAAAGTTTACATGTTCCTTTTTTGGTTTGAATAACCATATTGTTTCGAGGTGTTGGAAGAACATAGCCATACACAGTAAAATTTAAAAACAAAGGAGACATAAAGCCAAAGGTCCAATGGACAATGAAAACCATGTTGAAAAGAAGATGCAATTATTTTGCACTCATTTCCATAAGAAGGGTCATCTTGTAGACAAGTGTTGGACTTTGTATCCAACAAGTCATCCACGACATTTGAAAAAGGTGGAGAGAGATTTTGACAAGAATGGAAAAGAGGATAACATAATTGATGTGGGTCAGGATGATTCACATGATGAAGTGAAGTTGAAAGAAGCAATGTTAGCATGAGGAGTCACTCCTTGACTACATAAGGAGTAAGCCTTACACATCATAGTTCATTTCAAATTTTAAAAGGGTTGTTTGAGTGGTGGGATGGTTTCTCAAATATTTTGAAATAATTTTTACGTTATTTAATACTTTGATGTATTTTGCAAGATATGGCAAGCATAAATTGTGTGGGTAAAAGGTAGTATAGGGAGAAGAGTGTACAAGTGAAAGAAAATTGATAGTTGGTACCTATTTCAAGAAATATTTCTATCCTAAATCAGTCACACAGCTATGAAGATGAATCTTTACACAAACTCTATTTATGAAAAGAAAAAAACGTTCAGAAAATATATTGCATGTATAAAGTATTCCACAAATCCTTTATGAAATCTTCACTAACATGTTCTATAACACACATATAATTTGCAGAAAAATGAAAGAAAATAATTTACTGTTAAATCCTTTAACAACTTCTCACTCATACTTTACTAGTTGTTGCAATTCTTATTTTAGAAGAAATTAACAAAGAAAGGAGACACACCACACATTAGATGTTCCTTAAGTCACAAAATCCTCCAGCATGAAGAAAAAATGATTTTGTACTATATTTAGTCTTCAGGTAGACTAACATCCAACTTGGAAATAGTATTTACAAGAGGTATATATAGCAAGAGAGGAACCAAATCCATCTCTTTTAAAAATAAGGAAACATTAAATATAACATAACATATGTGTCAAGAGACATTACAACCTTATCTCATCGAAATCTAATAGAAAGGACAGATGGAGAAGAAAGAAGAGAAGAAATATAGGCCGGAATGCTAAGTGTGTTGTCATGCTGCCCCTTTTTCTGTTGATTTATCTCCTTGTGTCTCCGGTATTTAATAACCATGTAGATCCATTTAATAAGACCTCCAACAAACTCATAACCACCTCTCACCATCACTTGTATTATCCATTTGGTTATGGGTTGTTATCCATCTTTAACTCGCTCAGGAAAATTTGCTGACAAGTGTCAAAATTCAGTTAAAACAGATGCTACTGGAAATTCCGGTTAAAAACTATAACTACAAAAAATCTAGAATGCTACTAGAAATTCCAGTAGCACCCTGTTTCTTTTTCAAAAATACACATAAAATGCTGAAAATCTTGTGCAGACTTATATTCCTTGACACCTAAGTTGATGTTGAAAATTGTAACTGATAAGAAAAAACGAACTAGTATCAAAAACCTTTTTACCTTCCCTCTATGTGTGCTGTAGCTTCAGCCAGTTTATCCAAGTCAGTTTTGTTTTCAGCAGATGATCTGGATCTGGTTGCTTTTGTGGTTACTTCCTTGACAGGGGCTTTTTCCTCCTTAGAAACCTTTTGTGTTTTTCTTCTCTTTTAGGGCTCTGAGTTTTGTTCTAAAGGGGCTATGTTATTTATTTTCTTCATGGATTTCTCTGTCTTTGAACCTTCAATATCAATAACCTCTACCATTAGGCTGGGATTATGTAGAGTCTTGGACTTAAGCCTAAACTTATTGTTGTCTCTTGTATGCCTCTTTATGGTGTCCACAATAGGTTTGGATTCTTCTTTCTTCCTTTTACTGTTGATGTCATATCCATCATCCTTAAGGAGTTATTCATCTGATTGTGTAGGCTTATACTCTTTCTGCAACTTTTGTTGAATATGTGCTTCCGGAATTTCCGGTAGCACCTGTGCTTTTGATTTATTTGTTGTTGCAGACCTTCCTCTTCTAGCTCTAGTGTAGAAATTAGGAAATGGAGGAGCAGGGGGTACTATTTTCATATATTTGGGTTAGCGTGCTGAGGAGATTTGGCCTTCCTCTTTGTTCTTCTTTTTGTAGGTTGAGGGTTTGGCTGTGAAACTGGAGATGTAGGTGTAGGTTGGCCTACCCTGTAGAATAAAAAGTGGTCCCAAGTCTGGTTTCTCTTCCCCAACTCTTCTTCAACCATAAATTTGATTAAAGCTTGATGGTACAAGATATACTCAGAAACACCAGTGTGAGTTTGAACCCTTGTTGACATTTTTGTCAAACTTTTCAAAACAAAATATGGTAGATTTATTGTCTTCATCCCTGCAATATGAAAAAGAAACCTCATGTGATAGAGGAACACAACTGTATACCTCCTTTCACAAGTGAGGTATATCTTGATAAGCTTGATATCTTTTGCCCATTCATTCTTAAGATAAATACCTTGAATGCCTTTTGCCCAATTTGGATCTCTGTGAGCATATTTGAGGAATCTATTGAGATCTCCTCCTTTAATGACCTACCCTTTGAACCACCTTTCTCCTTCTTGGGGAAGGTTAAAGACTTCAGCAATGGAATCTTCAGAAACCTGCAAAGTGAGTCCATAAATTGTAGCTTCCTTTCCATTAAAAGAGTTATCAAAATCTTGATAAAATCATGAGAAAATACTGAGTGAGAGCTCCCTAACCTGGCGCATAGAGAATACCAACCTGATTGAATAAACAAGCTTCTTACCCTCGAATTGGCATGAACCAGATCTGCACATTGTGACTCTAGTAGATTTATTTTACCACCTGTTTTAGTCATCTTCAAAAAATAAATGACTCTGTCTCTTGTAACTAATAGGTGGCAGAGTATGAAGAATTTTACCTTACAAGTGTAGCCTGTATTCACTCTTGGAAATCTTGTCTGAAATCTAGACTCCTTCTCAAACTATGACTCTCAGCAATTTGAACTCCAATAGCTAAAACTTCGAATGACATTCTCTTGCTTTTTAGGTGGTTTTAAAACCAAACTATGGTTCATCACCCCATGAAAATCAACCTTCATCATTAAAAATATTCCTCACCGTGATGTGCACCATGTGATAATTCATCATCACCTTAATTTGCTACGTATTTCCATATGAAGAGCTCCAGATGGCTTGAGACAAGTGGGTTTGTGACTAGCAGTCACCTCCGCTGTCTTTGCTGTTGATTAGCCAAAATTTCCGGCAGCACTATTGTGCAGCCAACCAAACGGTTATGGCATTGAATGTAATAACCATGATCTCTTTGATTCAAAAAAACATGTACCTAAACATACATATAATTGACTTGGGGTTGACAGCAAGGATGGGGTAACGGTTAAGTTCATAACTATGGGTGACACATGGGTTCAACATATATTATGACTTGGCTTAAACTAAGTGATTGCAATACGACACCTACCATGTGTTCTAAAAAGATTTAAAAAATATTTGAGGCATATTTACACTATGACATGTGGTTTAACTAAAGCGGATGTGATTTTTTGTTTTTTTGTTTTTAAACATAGTATGCTTCCAGAAATTCCGGTAGCATCAGAATAAAAAAAGAAAAATACAGAAACATGAAAATAACAGACTATCCGAAGAGACTAAAACTGGTGCTTCCGGAAATTCCTGTAGCAAAAAAAAAAAAAAAAAAATAAAATAAATTTTGAATTTTTTTGAGGTTTAATCCTAAAAATAAAACTATGGAATGGACTCATGACATTGCAAAGAACAGTTCTAACATTGGCTCCAGAGGAGATAGTGCTCTCCCTTTGAGGCTCTAATAATATTTTGTAGTTTCAGTGCCTTGTCATTGGGATATGGAGTCTTATTATGAAACGCACTGGTATTTACAATGGACTTAGGCTACCAAAAACCTTAGTTAAAGAATTTTTTGAGAAAGCGCCAATTGAATGGACCTCCAAACAGTTTTTCTCCATCAAGATGTTGTATCTCAAAAGTGTTGTTTTGTAGAATATTTGAGATTCTGAAAGTACCAAGCCATAAAGCATCAAATTTGGAAGGCTTACTTGGATCTTGATATTGTGCATCCCACTTTAACACTAGATATCCAATCTGAAAATATTCTTTTTTAGTTCCTATATCAAAAACTTGCTTTACAACATGTTGATATTTTCTTACCAAATCATATTGTTGTTCTCGCTTTTGATGCACTTCTATGATCTGATAAATTCTCCTGGTCATGTCATTTGGTTCAACTTCTTGATCTTGGAGAAATTTAGCTACAGGAATGGCCAGTTGAATTAGAAAAACATCACCAGTTTCATAAACCATTTGAAAAGGTGATGTATTAATTAAATTTTTGATTGTCACCCTGTCTTCCCATAAAGAAAACTCTAGTTTTGAATCCCATGCTTTCTTGTTTTTCTCCAACAATTTGGTGATGATTCTTACCAAAATTTAATTTGATGATTCAGCTAAACCATTCCCTTAGGGATAGTAAGTTGTAGATTGAGTGACTTGAATCCCATAATCTTCACAGAAATTTACCAATGGAGTGGCTTTAAAAGCAACTGCATTATCTGCTACTAACCTTGATGGACATCCAAATTTGGTTATGATTCCCTCTAGAAAATTAATGATAACTTTATGAGTAGCATTCTTGGTAGGTATTGCTTCAATCCATTTGGTGAAGTAATCAGTTGCAACAAGAATCCAATGACGCTGTCCACTTGAAGGTGGATGAATTTCTCCAATGAAATCTAAGCCCCATTGTTGAAAAGGTGTAGAAACAACTATGGGCTTGAGAGGAAAATATTTCAAATTTTTATTACCGGTGAAATTTTGACATTTTTCACATGCTCTCACCTCAGCACACACATCAGAAAACAAGCTAGGCAAAAAATGGCGAGCTCTCAATATTTTGTATGTTGTAGTTCTCCAATAGTGATGTCCTCCACACACACTACTATGCATATCAAAGATAACTTTCTTGGACTCATCTAGGTCAATGCATCTCAACAAAACTCCTGTAGGATCTTTCCAATATAAACAATTATCTTTAATGCAGAATTTAACAATTTTCAACTTCAAATATCTTACTATGCTTTTATCATAATTTGGAGGAGATTTAAGATGCTGCAGAAAATAGATGATTTCCATGTACTAGCTGCATTCATAAAGCTTTACATCCACTACCATGTTTTCTATAGGTTCAGAAATCTACCCTTCAAAGTTTTCATCCATGAAATTCAAGCCCAAAACTTTACAATTTTCTTCAGCTAGTAGTTTGGCTAATCCTTGACCTTTGATTAGTTTAGTAGGCTTTATCTCTAAATAAAAATCAAGAACTTTAGTCACCCACTTGCTTATTTTTCCATCAATATCAGGTTGAAACAATATCTCTCTAACAATAGATGAAGGTACATAAGAAATAACTTGAGCATGCAAAATATAAACTCTAAAAACTTTCAGAGCTTTCACTAATGCATAGACATGCTTTTCCAACATTTCATACTTTAGTTATGCATCTCTAAGAGCTCTGCTGAAAAATGTTATGGGAGATTCCTTATTTTCTGAATTGTTTTGTAATAAAGCAACAACAATAGTATCTTGAGAGGAAAATGAGAAGATCAAGAAAGGCTTTGAGTATTCAGAACTTACCAGCTGAGGCGCTTCAATGATAGCTTTTTTTATCAGCTCAAATGAATTTATGGATTCAATGGTCCACTTGACTTCTTTGTCCTTATTCAACATGAAAGTAATATGCTTCACCACTTCAGCAAAATTTGGAATGAACGTTCTTAAGAAATTGATCTTACCAAGAAAAGATTGAACCTCTTTCTTGGATCTTGGAAAAGTTAAACCTTGAATTGAAATTACTCTCTTAGGATCAATTTTCACTCCATCCTTAGAAACTATGTGACCCAACATCTTACCTTCCTTGAGAGAAAAATGAGACTTATTTGGATTCAATGATATACCATATTTTCTGCATTTAACAAATACGTGTCTCAAGTGTTAAAGGTGTTATTGATCTGCAGTAGAATAAACAATAATATCATCTAAATATATGACCAAGAATTTGTAATTTTATCCAATGAATGCAAGGTTCATAACACGTTGAAAAGTATCTCTAGAATTCATAATCCAAAATGACATCTTTGCATACATGAATGTTCCTCAAGGATTAGTGAATTTTGTCTTCTCTCGATCTTCCGGTCAAATTGAAACTTGATTGTACCTGGAGAAACCATCTAACATGGAAATTTTGTCTGAACTAGTTACCTTTTGAATAATATGCTCCATCTTTGGCAAAGGATAATTATATTTCCTGGAGCACTTGTTAAGATTTCTGAAATCTACACATAGTATGACTTTACCACTTTTCTTCCTTACTGGAACTAGATTAGCAACCCAATCTGAATATCTCAATGGAATGATGATTTTGACATCCAAAAGTTTCATAACTTCCTTCTCCATCATTGGTAACTATAGTAAATTGATTTGCCTTAATTTTTTCCTGAAATTCTTAGTACCATCTTTCAATGGTATCTTATGCTCAACGATATTTGTATCATATGTCTTAATATCTTCATATTTCCAAGAAAAAACATCAAAAAATTCACAAAACAACTTGTGGTATTCATCTTTTATTTCTTCTGATAAAACTTTTGAAAACTTCACATACCTTGGTTCTTTTTTTGTGCCCAAATTGAAATCTTCCAATTCTGTTTCTGTTTCAGCGAACTATTGTTTGATCGAGACATCATTGCGATCAAATAGCTTCTCAAGTGGGATTAACCCCTTGGGAATGTGATTGGTAGATAGTTGAATGATAGGCTGATCAACAATCCGTTTTTGCAGATTTTTGGTGTCTTGCAAATCAACATCATCCTTCATGAGATCTTCATCTTGATCAATGTTTAGGACAAAAAACTCTTCAACATATTCAATGAATCTTTTAATCTCCTTATCATCTTCAAAAACTTTCCTATGCTTGACATTATCAGGAATGCTAGGTCTGAACCTAACTTCCACTTCTATTTTAGCTTCATAGGTATTGGAACCTTGAATGAGCTTGCTAAAATAGAAAGTGAGTCAGCCAAAATATTACTTCATCTTGGAACAAAAGAAATGTTAAAATCCAGGAATGAGTCTTGTACAATGTTCCATACTGCATTCCTGTAATATGTTAGTCTGGTATGCTTAGTTTGATAAACATTTTTGATTTGATGAATGATAAGTTCAACATCTCCAAAAACAGAAATTTATGAAATATTCATGTCCTTTTCTATTCTTAAACCAATCAACAGAGCTTCACACTCAGCCACATTGTTAGTTTCTTAAAATTCAAGTTTGAAAGAAAAGGTAGAGCTATCTTTAAAAGGATAAATGAGAACTATCCCTGCACCAGCTCCTTCTTTAGAACATGAACCATCAAAATAGATTTTCCATAGCTGAGAACCTTCTTGACTGATCTGTTTTTCAGCAGGCTTCAAAATTTGAAAATTTTCTGCAGATAAGACAACATTATCCATGTGTAAAATACTTGAACCAACATCAATATTTCTAGCATAAATTGTATGATTAGTGGGGACTTTGCTATCACTAATGATATACGCCAAATTATATTCTCTATAAATTCTTCTTTGTTCTCCTCCAAAAACAGGGATAGTAGCATAAGTGAGATCCATTTGCAAGGTTCCTCCCAACCTTCTAATCCATGACCTAGAAAGTAACATGCCAAATCTAGGAGGAATGTCAGCTACAACAGTATCCATCACCATTCCTCTCATGGGTAACTTAAAAAGGCCTACTGCAAGGTCTTTGATGACACCAAGGCATTAAAATTTCCGGGAATCAAAGGAGTAGAGATCTCCGTACTCTCTAGTTACCTCAAGACCTAGTTCATCCATGAATACCTTGGGTGTTAAATTATGTGAGGATCTAGAGTCCATTAGGCAATTATGCAAGATATTTTCATGAATATTCATAGATATATAGAAAGGACCTAAAAAGGCCTATTGCAAGGTCTCACGGGTAACTTAAAAAGGCCTACTGCAAGGTCTTTGATGACACCAAGGCATTAAACTTTCCGGGAATCAAAGGAGTAGAGATCTCCGTACTCTCTAGTTACCTCAAGACCTAGTTCATCCATGAATACCTTGGGCGTTAAATTATGTGAGGATCTAGAGTCCATTAGGCAATTATGCAAGATATTTTCATGAATATTCATAGATATATAGATATATAGAGTCATCTTTGTCTTCTACCAATGGACCTAAAATAATAGTGGGCTTGTCATCTTGAAGGTTAATAAAATCAGAAGCTACTTCGGTAGGTGGGGGTTGAAGAGATTTCATAAAGGTCTTTTTGAAATCATCATTTTTCATGAGATCTACAAGAAGAACAAGAATCTTTATCTTTTGTATTTCATTCTCAAAATAGAAAACAGGGGGCAGTTTGTGAGCAATTTTTACCTAAAGTGAAGGAGTATTAACTGCTACCAGAATTTCTGGTAATTTATATTTTTCAAACTATTTTTCTACTAGAATTTTAACTGCATCCTTATTATTCTTGGGTTGTACAACAAGCTTTGAATTATCATCAATCTTCTTTGATATGATATTATATCTACTTTAATGATCAGCTGTAATCATGGAATGATCAAGAACCACTTCATTATTCTAAGTATATGACATGAAATCTTCATACTCTGCTTGTGTAATATGAATCAACCCTTCTTTGTCTCTTAGACAATCGATATCAGCAACCTTCTCCAACCTTTCAGCTTCCTCTTCATCTTCAAATATAACATTATGCAAAGGAGGCTTAAATTTTTGATCATCAACCTCTCTCATTTCTCGCTACAAAATTTGAGGAACATTAGGTATTCTAAATTTTTGAACCATTTCCTAACATCACCCTCAAGACTCTGAACAAAAACTCTCATCCATACATCTTCATGCTCAATATTCAGATTGTCAGCATAGGCATAAAAATCAGCAAGGTGTTCTTTAGCTCTTATCTCTCCCTCACCTATAAACTTAGGCAAGTACTTGAGATAATCTCCTATAGGTAATGCATTCATAGGTTGAGGTAATATCAAAGGGGCATACCTTGCAAGAATAATTGCATCCATTCGGTTAATGGGTGGGTTTGGACCTGCCATGGTGTGAGTTGTTGGGATTTTTGGAACAACAATAGGTGGATTGTGAACAAAAGATGATGAAGCACCAACTTGTGATGTAGGTATTGTTTGTTGGTTGAAAAACAAGGGAGGTATAGGATTTTCTGCAAAATCAGGGGATAAATTTTGCAAGACTTCTTTAGGAACAACCTTTGAGAAAACAATAGTAGCAGTAGCAAACTTTTGTTTACTCTTTCTCTCGATTAGATTTTTAGGGTTATAAACTGGGATTCTCAAAGGGGAATATGGGTTAGCCCTTGTTCTAGTCCTTCTAGGATCCATAACTTCAACAATGGAGTCGCTAGGTGTAAAGCAGTCTAAAAGGACAGCTAGAACTATACACCTCAGAACCAGAATTATAACTTTGTCATTCACCCAGGGATAAACTTCAACTCGCCTCCCCGACAATGGCACCAAATATGTTAGCGCAAGGAGTCACTCCTTGACTGCATAAGGAGTAAGACTTACTCATTATAATTCATTTCAAATTTTGAAGGGGTTGTTTGAGTGGTGGGATGGTTTCTCAAAGATTTTGAAATTATTTTTATGTTCTTTAAGACTTTCATGTATTTGGCAGGTTGTGGCAAGTATAAGTTGTGTGGGTAAAACGTAGTATAGGGAGTAGAGTGTACAAGTGGAAGAAAATGGATAGCGAGTACCCATTTCAAGAAATATTCCTTTCCTAAATTAGTCACATAGCTATGAAGATGACTCTTTACACAAACTTTGTTTATGCAAAGTAAACAAAATTCAGAAAATAGATTGCACGTATAAAGTATTCCAAAAATCATTTATGAAATCTTCACTAACATGTTCTATAACATATATAATTTGCAGAAAACTGAAAGAAGATAATTTACTATTAAATCCTTTAACAAATTCTCACTGACACTTTACTAGTTGTTGAAATTCTTATTTTAGAAGAAATTAACAAAGAAAGGAGACACACCACACATTAGATGTTCCTTGAGTCACAATATCCTCCAGCATGAAGCAAAAATGATTTTTTATTATATTCAGTCTTCAGGTAGACTAACATCCAAGCTAGAAATATTATTTAAAAGAGGTATATATAGCAAGAGGAACCAACTCCATCTCTTCTAAAAATAAGGAAACATTAACTCTAACATAGCATATGTGTCAAAAGACATTACAACCTTATCTCATCGAAATATAACAGAAAGTACAGTTGGAGAAGAAATATGGGTTGGAATGTTGAGTGTGTTGTCATGTTGCCCCTTTTTTAGATGATTTATCTCCTTGTGTCTTGGGTATTTGATAACCATGTATCTCCATTTAATAAGACCTACAACAACCTCATAACCACCTCTCACCATCACTTGTATTATCCATTTGGTTATGGGTTCTTATCCATCCTTAAATGGCTCAGGAAAATTTGCTGACATGTGTCAAAATTTAGTTAAAACAGGTGCTACCAGAAATTCCGGTAAAAAAATGTAACTAAGCAAAATATGGAATGCTATCGGAAATTCCAGTAGCACCCCGTTTATTTTACAAAAATACATAGAAAATGCTGAAAATAATGTGCAGACTTACATTCCTTGACACCTAAGTTTTTGTTCAAAATTGTAATTGATAAGAAAAAAGGAACTAGTATCAAAAACATTTTTTCCTTCCCTCTATGTGTGCTGTAGCTTCAGCCAGTTTATCCCAGCCAATTTTTCTATCAGTAGATGATCTAGATTTGGTTTTCTCTTGTGGTTACTTCCTTGACAGGGGCTTTGTCCTCCTTAGAACCCTTTTGTTTTTTTCTTCTCTTTGAGGGCTCTGAGTGTTGTTATGAAGGGGTTGTGTTCTTTCTTTTCTTCACGGATTTATCTATCTTTGGACCTTCAACTTTACCTTCAATATAAATAACCTCTGTCATTAAGCATGAATTGTGTAGAGCCTTGGACTTAATCCTAAACTTAATATTGTCTCTTGTATTCCTCTTTCTAGTGCCAACAATAGGTTTGGCTTCTTCTCTCTTCGTCTGACTGTTGATGTCATATCCATCATCCTTAAGGAGTTATTCATTTGATTGTGTAGGCTGATACTCTTTCTACAATTTTTGCTGAATATGTGCTTCTGGAATTTCCAGTAGCACCTGTGCTTTTGATTTAGCTGCTGTTGCAGACTTTCCTCTTTTGGCTCTAGTGTAGACATTTGGAGATGGAGGAACATGGGGCACTATTTTCATAGATTTGGGTTTTCTTGCTGAGGAGCACTCTCCTTTTTCTACCTTTCTCTCAGCCTTAACTGTATAAACCTTCTCTTTTTTTCCCCTTGGCCTTCTTATGAATGTTTTCTTTTTTGGACTTCCTCTTTGTTCTTCTTTTTGCAGGCTGAGGGCTTGGCTGTGAAGTTGGAGGTGTAGGTGCAAGTTGGCCTGCCCTATAGAATAAAAAGTGGTTCCAAGTCTGGTTTCTCTTCCCCACATCTTCTTCAACCAGAACTTTGATTAAAGCTTGATGGTACAAGCTATACTCAGAAACATCATTGTCAGTCCGAACCCTTTCTGACATTTTTTTCAGGCTTTTCAACAAAAAAAAGGACAGATTTAATGTCTTCATCCCTGCAATATGAAAAAGAAACCTCATGTGATAGAGGAACACAACTGTATACCTCCTTTCACAAGTGAGGAATATCTTTATAAGCTTGACAACTTATGCCTATTCATTCTTAAGATAACTACTTGGAATGCATTTTTCCAAATTTGGATCTCTGTGAGAATATTTGAGGAAGCTATTGAGATCTCCTCCTATAATGACCTGCCCTTTGAAGCACCTTTCTCCTTTTTGGGGAAGGTTAAAGGATTCAACAATGGAATCTTCAGAAACCTGCAAAGTGAGGCCATAAATTGTAGATTCCTCTCCATTAAAAGAGTTAGAAAACTCTTGAGAAACTCCTGAGTGATAGCTCCCTAACCTGGTGCATAGAGAATACCAACCTGACTGAATAAACAAGCTTCTTACCCTTGAATTGGCATCAACAAGATCTGCACCTTATGGCTCTATTCGATTTATTTTACTACCTGTTTTAGTCATCTTCAGAAAACAAATGACTCTGTCTCTTGCAACTGATAGGTGGAAGAGTAGGAATAATTTCAACTTACAATTGTAGCTTGTATTCACTCTTGGAAATGTTGTCTGAAATCCAGACTGCTTCTCAAACTATGACTCTTAGCAATTCGAACTCCAACAGCTAAAACTTCGAATGACATTCTCCTGCTTTTTAGGTGGTTTTAAAACCAAACTATGGTTCATCACACCATGAAAATCAACCTTCATCATTAAAAATATTCCTCATTGTGATGTGCACCATGTCATAATTAATAAACACCTTCATTGGCTGCGTATTTCCGTATGGAGAGCTCCAGATGGCTTGAGACAAGTGGGTTTGTGACTGGCAGTCACCTCCACTGTCTTTGTTGTTGATTAGCTGAAATTTCTGGTAGCACTGTTGTGCAGCGAGTCAAACGGTTATGGCGTTGAGTGTGATAAACACGATCTCTTTGATTAATATTAAAACGTACCGAAACATACATATAATTGACTTGGGGTTGACAGACAGGACAGGGTAACGGTTAAGTTCATAACTGCGGGTGACACATGGGTTCAACGTATATTACGACTTGAATTAAACTAACTGACTACAATACAACACCTATTCTGAGATCTAAAAATATTTAAAAAATATTTGATGCGTATTTACACTATGGCACGTGGTTTAACTAAAGTGGATGCACTTTTTCGTTTATTTTAAAAAAATAGAGTATGCTTCTTGAAATTCTGGTAACATCGGAATACAAAAGGAAAAGACAGAAATAGGAAAATAACAGATTGTCCGAAAAGACTAAAACTAGTGCTTCCAGAAATTCCGATAGCGACCAAAAAATAAAAATAAAAAATAAAAAAAATTAAATTTTGAATTTTTTTGAGGTTTAATACTAAAAATAAAACTATGGAATGGAATCATGGCTTAGTAAAGAACTGTGCTAACAAGAGCCATTGAAGTGGTTTGGAAAGAGATGGTTAGATTTATTAACCAATTAAGGCCTTGCATTTCTTTTTATGATTGATGAAAATCTTGCCTTATTGATGCATTTCTTTGCCAATTGAATGCATTTATTTTCTCTTGAAAGTATGCTTCTTATTGCATGAAGAAAGATGTTGGAAAAGTAGAGTTATGATTGACTCACTTGGATGCAGTAAAGATGGAAATTTTTAGTTGCAATTTGCATGTGAATGCATTTATTTTTCTCTATATTGCATGTTGCATTTTTATGCCAGGAAGGTGTTTGAAAGTGGAGTATGTTGACTTACCTTGTTGCAACAAATTTGGTCATTTCATCTCTTTAAGTACTTGTACATACCAATTGGATTCTTTTACTTGTGATTGTAATCGCGAGGGAGTTGGGAATTGTATACATGCATGAGAGTTGTGTATGTGAATAATGGAATTTTTGATAATTTCATTGTGCTTGAACATGCATGAGTGATTGAATTGTGTTGGTTGATTTCTTTGTTTATCATGTATGTTTTTCAACTTGAGAATGTTTATCATTTTCACATGCATGACTGAAGAATTGTGTTGGTCGATTTCATGTTACATGCATGTCATATCGACTTGGAAGCGTTTATTTTGTCTCCAAAGATGAAAGAGAGATGTTGACGAATTGTTTCATGAGATGTGAAATTATTTTTATTTTGGGAGAAGAATCATCAAGTTGTTGTACATGATTTTTTTTTACTTGAGAGTCAGTTGTTTGAAGAGGCATGTTTTGTCGACTTCTGTTTGGTCAATGGGTTTGTACACCAAGATGTAAGAATGCATGGTGATGTTCACAAGATGTGACATTTGTTGCTTTGAAGGAGCAAAAGAAAGATGTTGTCAAGTTGTGTTTTTTGTATGATGTGTTTTTCAAGTTAATGGTTTTTCTTGTGATAAGATGTCTTTGGATTTTGGAAGGTCCACTCTTGGGCGAAAGGCTCTTGATTAGCCTTCATTCTCAAATCATGGCATGATCAACATGTAAAAACTAGAGGATGATGGAATCAAGAAGCGGAAAAGAGGAATAAGATGCCAAAAAGTTTGCAGCAAAAATAGCAGCTATTGCAGACCATTTGATGTGTTGTTGCCAAGAAGCAAAAGAGGTGGCAAATACATTCTTCTAGATGTGGAATTTGGAACTGTGGAGGTGAAAATAATGTTCATTTATTTTATTGTGATTACTGATATTGGAACTCATTATTTTAGTTCACTCAAATGGGATTAACTTGGAAAAGTGGCTTCCAAGGAGAAGCTTGCATCAAATGCATGTGTGTGCAAAGGAGGAACAAGATTCTTAGTGGGAAGGCCATCAATCAGCTTTCCAAGCACTGATGGATCACTTCAGTACAACAAGGTGTTTAATGAGTCAGCAAGTAGCCAACAAAAGTTGGATTGGGTTAGAAATGAAAGGAGAACATTGGTTGAAGTGCCAAGCCATTTGCAAGGCAAGACATGTCAGTGAACCCAAGTGGTTTTCATGGAGATTTTTCTAAGTAGAATCAAGTTGATAGAACTTGGAAAAGAGGAGAGTATTAAACTCTCATCAGATAACTAGATTTTGTGGGTCCAAAAGCCTTTTCAGTGGGAAGGAATGATCAGAAACTGAATTGGGGGAAATTTTTTTCTAAAACATGAAAGTGTTCAGAATTGCCTGAACCCTGAATGACCAGATAAGTCTCATCTTTCAGATTCTGGTGCACTTTGTTTCGCTCAAAACAGAGTCTGTATGAGAAAGTTAGAGTGATTTGTTCGATTGCACAAACATGCAAATTTTGGTGACAGGGATGCTGACTAGGCATCCGTATAGCCTAGTCAGAAAAAAAAAGAATATTCCTTGGAATATTCCCAAGATATTCCCCCAGGTGGACCAATGAGATGCTTCCAAGTGGAATTTCCAGATTGGTTGGTGATTTGTCGCAATGTGATTGGATGATTGGAGGACCAATTAGGTGTCAACACGTGGCTTTCTCGGAGAATGCCACGTGCCCCTCAAAGGTCGAAATTGGTAATGTTATGGTCGAAATTAAATTTCATACGGTGGAAAAAATTTGGTACAGGCAGAAGGGTGGAGGTTGGGCTTGATCCCGTGACCTACCCCACACAAACACACCATCTCACCGTTATACCTGCACGAAGTTCCTTACCATACATTGCATTCCATGCATACTTATGTTCGAAACAAAGTGGTGGTGGAAGGAAATGAGGGTCATCCCCAATGCACCGGACCACGCAGCTATGACCGTGGTTGATCTCCAACGTAAATGCGTAGAATTAAAACTTTTAAACCCACTTTATAAACCTTAATTAAGGTTTATTAGCATTAATCCACATTTGTTAATAAAGATTTGTCTAAATGCACTAAGCGCATTAAACCACAAACTAACTCTTTCTTAACCACTAATTAATCCAATCTTATCTTAGCAGAGAAGTTGGCAGAGTCCGCCATTTTCGGTGGACCTCCAGTTTTTTCGGGGTTAGCTGGAATTTCTCCAGATTTAGAGGAGCTTTCCTAGGAGAAACTGAAGAAGCCATAACTTTGGCATATTTAAAACAAACTAGGCTCAGAAAGAGTCTATTCTACATGATTTGGACATTCTGAGCATGATGGTATAAGTTCCAAAGCTAGAGGAGCATTTATGTAAGTGATTTTTCCACTTTGAAGATTAAAGATGCCTAGGGCCACCAGGAGAGGAGGCATTGTCTAGTTCACGTGAAGACCATTTGCAGAGCCACAAGAGGCTATTTAGGGGTTTTTGGGTCTTCTAAATCCAATGGAGTATGTTGAAGAGCCATTAGAGCACTGTAGGTGCATGTAATCATAGAATTTACCATTAATCCAAAGAGGGCCAAGCCATTGAAGCAGGTCCATGGAGATGTAGCCTAGGAGGGGTGAAATCCATTATTAGCTCTGTGTTATGTGTTTGTTGTGTATTAAATTCTCTAAAATTTACTTGTTGTTATGTGTTTTTAAGGCTAATTTACTTAATGAATTGCTCATAAAAGACACATAAACCCTCTTATAACTTTCTATTTGAGATAATCCTTAAGCACACTTTTATGTAATACTAATGAAGAAGTTAGCACAAGAAAACTAGTTTTTCCATATTCAGATCATGCCAAAAGTGTACTTCTCCAAATTGGCACACAACTTGTGTTGTCGCAGTGTTTGGAGGACCTGTTAGATGTGGTGGAGGTGTTCTTCCCAAGTTTGGCTGAAGATCAGGATTTCATCCAATTACACTACACCAAATGAGTTTTTGAATGGCCGCAAGATGTGGTCCATCAACCTCATGAAGGTTGCAGGAGCATTCGTCAACCCGAAAGGCATGACCAGCCATTCGAAAATTCCCTCCTTGTCTTTGAAGGTAGTCTTCCACATATCAGAGGGTTCGATTGGTACTTGGTGATGCCCGTACTTCAAGTCAATCTTGCTGAAATATTTCTCTCCTTTCAGTTGGTTGAGAAGGCCATCAATCTGTGGGATCGGGTACCTATTCTGGACAGTGATCTTGTTCAGTGCCTGATAATCAATACAGACTCTCCAAATCCCATCCTTCTTCTGCACCAACACGATCGGGCTCCTACAGGGCGATGAACTCGACTGGATGTGACCTTTTTGCAACAACTCCTAAATTTTCCTCTTGATTTCATCATTCTCTAGAATAGAGCACCGATGACTTGGTCCATTGGGAAGTGGCACACCTGGGATAAGATCGACGGGGTGCTTGACCTGATAGTGCAGAGGCACCCCTGCGGGTGAGGTGAATATGTCCCCGTACTCCTCCATGGCCTTTTCCATTTGTTGTTGTGTGTGGAGGAGCCTTGTCTGGAGGTCGTGGCCATAGTCTTCTTCTTTTCCTGATGGGGGATCATCAAGAAGAAAAAATTCCCAGTTTCGGAAATGAGCTTACTTCATTTTTTTTGCAGTAACCAAAGAGATAGCAGCAGGCAGTGGTACCTCTGGAATCCTGTACAAATTATTGCCAAAAGTAACAATAACAACGCGAGGCCAGGACTCATACTCATCATGTCGCTTCCACGAGTATGGTTGGCCTAATAATACATCACAAACATCAAGAGGAGCAATGTCACATAATACCTCATCCGTGAAGGGCTTGATTTTGTAGGGAAGGTAGCACTGCCGGCTGACGTGGAGATCTCGTCCTTGGTGAAGCAACCCGATGGTGTACGAATGTGGGTGTGTTGTGGTCAGCAAGCCCAACTGCTTCACGACCTTTGCTGAAATGAGGTTCTTTTGGCTCCCACTATAGATAATGAACTATAGTGGGGAACCCTTTACACACATCTGGGAGTGGAAAAGATGCTCCTCGTCCTCTGGATCTTCTGGTTACTCCTTCTGGATCTTCATGGTGGCAACAAAGGAATTGGGCTCTAAATCGATAATATAATTCCCTTTTTCATTATCCTTGTTGGGTTTTGATTCAGAGTCGGAGCATGCATTCGATTCAAGATTCTTCATCTCGGCCATTAGTAACTGCTTGGCCCGAAACTCACTTGTGTTGTGAGTGGAGATCTTATGGAACTCACACCACTTCCCTGTGTCTTTCTTCGGATTCGCAGCATTGTTCTTTGCTTGTGGCTTTGGTAGGTTTTCCTAGGTGGCCATTTCTTAGCTTTGTCATTTTTTCTGCGGTTTAGGGGCACCTTTCCCTTACTTTTGATTCACAGATCCAAAGTCTCACTTCTTCTGTTTGAATTTCTGCTCAATCTTTGCAGAATACCGGTATGTCATACCAAGCAAGGAGATGTCGAGGAACTCTATTTCCTCTTGAATGTATCTGTATAGAAAACTGTGGTGCTTCAGCATAAAATGTTTCTCTGAATCTTTGATACCCAACTTTGTGCACAGGGTATGGAACAGATTCGTCAGCTTATGCACATCTTGATCCCTTTGTTGTCGCAACATAGCCTTCATTGTATGTACTTGTCCTCATAGCTCCCCATGGGATAATATTGTTCTTTTATGGCATATCAGAAAGAATTCCAAGTGGGTATGACCGAGAACCAAGAGGGTTCCCCCTCATCATTTTTCTCACAGTAGGTTTCCCACCAATCCTTGACATGGGGGCATCTTTGAGGAGTTTAAAAATAATCTTCTCTCGGTTTGAAAAGTCAAGAAACGAGAAATATCCTTCTAATATATTCAACCATCTATCTATGGCGTCTACATATATTTAGCCCTCAAATATGGGAATGTCAAAGTTTACTTGTACCTTAGAAGGAGTTGTGCCTCCAGAGTGGCTTCTAGATGCAGATGCGCCACCGATGTGAAGTTGTTGAAGGATCTGGAAAAAGTTATCCATCATTCCGTTCCTTTGTTTTTCGAGGGCCTCCTCAAGAAATATTTTGATAAGATCTCATGCTCCTTCATCTTTATTTTCATCCCCCATGGGCAATCGTTGGGGTTTGTGAGGCTGATCTTGCAAAGGTTCAACCAAATCGTGCCCTAACTCCTTATACCCCGATCTCGTTGGGGACATGTAAAGAAGGATTGAGAAAGAGAAGACCGCTCTAATACCACTGATCCGAATTTATGAAGGAATGCAATAGAATACACATATAACTGTAAATAAAAAGACATGGCGGAAATAACACTTCATTTCATTAATATCAAAGAACTGTAAAAATTTGTTTAAAGACATAATGGAAATAAACTAGCTTGGGCGCTGGTAGCTTATCTTTGAGACAAGATGTGGTGGCTATAGGCCTTTGAATTGTGTTACAATGAGGCTTGAGGGCATATTTATTATTTAGAAACAATGGAAAATCCTAAACATCCAAAAACCTAACCCTAGGAGATAAAGCGCCAAAACTATGGGGCCCATTTGGGTAAATTTGTACATCAACTTCTTGGGGACGTAACTTTGGCATATGCTCTCTGTTCGATGTGCACAATACCTCGTTATAAATATCTAAACAAGGAATACAAATTTTTATTTGAGCAACATGGAAGGAAATTCTTCCATGTTTCTCCCTGTTTTCCCCAAAAACGTCGTTTAGGGCCTCAAAACAGCTCTGGAAGTTGAGGACCCGAAAAATTGCTAAAAATAGTAAAATGTGCTACAATTAAGGAAAATGAAAAACTGAAAGAAACAATGGTGTGGCCCTAAGTGGAATAGGTAGGTGGCCACCAATATCCACCTGGATCACATTGCCATGATGCCAATATCTACCCCTTCAAATGTAACCCTGAACTTATGCATCAACAGAGAAAGCTTGCCTCGCCATCTGATGAAGGCCTCTATGTACCCCCATGTGCCAACCCAATAGTGAACTAGGTCACTCTCTGTCATGACTCTAACCATCGCGAGATAGAATGGTCTATCAATAAACTGAATCTCTGCATCCCATAGTCAAAACTGCTGCACCATAGCTCTGACAACTACCAAAATCCCTCCATGCCTCATCTCTAGTCCCTGCATGTGACCAATATAGAGGGTCCATATATCGTGGGCTAATATGATGCATGCTAACCTACCCTGTGCCTACCACTGTGTAGTACCGATGATGGCTGGAAGCCACATGTGACAAATAGATACCCCCTGAATGCAACCAATAGATGGATATCTGATACTCGTGATCGACTCAAGGTATGTGGATCCCTCCTACTCCTGCAAACCATCTCTATTGAGTATGCCATCCACCCCCTCGATAATGTTTTGATACAATTTCTAGATCCCGGACACATATTGGGATGCTACCTCAGCTGTACCTAGTATCCTCTGCTCATGCAATGTCCTGACATGCCCTGATAAAAGAGTGACTCATGTCTCCCTCATGACTCACTCCCTAGGCGTAGGCTCAGTGATGACTGATATGCCACCCCTGCAGATGATCATCTCATCCTCCAACATGTGGCTGGCAACTAACACACTAACCTAATGCCACTACTAATAAGTCTCTCTCCTAGTGTGCTGAGTTTCATCCAAATATCTTAGGTGAGATTCGTACCTCGTTGTTCATGCCCAGAGTGCCAAAGGAAAAAAATAAAATTGATTGTGCCCGTAAGTGCTGTAGAAGAGGGTCAAGTGTGTGAATCCCCACAGATACCATCAAGTATTGCTCATGTGTGTCTGTGTCGATATTGGGTGAACTATCCCCAAAAGTATGCCCGATGTCTCCATCCATGAGTCTCCCTAGAGGCAATACTCTAAGAACTTACTATGAAGCACCATATACGCATGCATACCACTGATTATCCATGTAATCCTCGACATGCCATTGTACATTGCAGCCTACCCCTGTACACCGCTAAATACCCCCTACTACTACTGTACTACCCTGTACTGTTCTGTGCCTTGTTTGTGTCAAGGCACCAGTCACTTCTCGTGTGTACTCAATGTGATGTAAGACACTCCTACTCCGTAATGCAATCTAATACACTATGGTGCACCACCATGCACCCCCATGTCCATCGGTATTCCACTACTTAATTATATATGCTCCCACACATCCTTGGATGTGATGTCCTAGATTTGTGTCTCTACATGTCGGCCCACCCCCAATCGGTATCACCATCTCCACCATCACATCACTATACTCGTCGATGAATGAATCATCACTCGAAAACCTCCATGAGGGATCTATGAAGTAAATCTCCCTATGTGACAGTGGTGATACCACAACTGCTCTACTCCTCTGCGACCTTTGCGCCCCACATAAAGGTGACGAATCCCCAGCTCCATAAAAATCACCCTCTAGTGGCCTACCAATGCCACCTCCTCCAACAAGATCTTGTTAGAGTATGTTGATCACCCCATGACCCCGTGTAAAAACATCGTACCAAGACAACCCAAGAAGTTTTTCCATAAACTAGTTGGCCTCTAGAGCTGACCAAAACTCCCCTAGCGAATCTTCACGCTCAACTGATAAGCCAGTTGTACCCTCCAAGGCATAGTCAACTGACATGTCTGGGAAATGATAGGTAGTCCCACATGGATCACAATGTTAGTCTGGGTTTCTTGTATTCTCAGTGCCTGGGAACTCTTGCTGAACTACACTCGGGTCCACCATCATCTCCATAACCCACACCACCAGGTACAACTCAAAATCTCTCGCCATCCAACCCGAACATGCAGTTATTGCACCCTGCGCAACTCAAATAATATCATCCCACTATCCAGGTCAACATATGAGATCTGAATTGGTGACTCGGTCTCTCTCTCTCTCTCCAATGAGAAAAGGTGACCCAACGATGTTGTTAGCCTCGTATATGTATGCCTGAAAGGGGCTGCTCCGATGCTCCAATGTGCCCTCTAGTTGTACCATTAGGGAACCCAACTATTCCCTAATGTGGGCCAACTTAGCGACTGACTTGGCACAAACCACTCTCATGCCCTCCATCTCTTCGTTATGTCACAAAATGGGCTCACGTACTAATGTGGCCTCCCCTTTTAATGCTACAAGGTCAACCTGAAGCTGATGACACTGCTGTGGGTGACCATCGTCCAATACCTCTATATCTCCTACCATAGACACTCCAACACGCAAGACATGCTCACTAGTCAGCTGCATCTAATTGTCATTCGAAAATTCTATCATATACCTAGAGGCCTTTGTACCTATCGGCTCCTCAACATTGGTGGAGCTATCTCCCGACACCTCATCAACATGTGATGTGTTTCTATCATCAGAGAACTCAGTCACAACCCTGAATACCCATTCAATGGATACCTCAACAATGGGTGGTGTCCCATTAGTGAGTGTATGCTCAGTTGTCTCCTTGCCAACCATGGTCCCTTCAACCACTCTTTCATCTTCTTCCTTAATCCAACTCACCATCCCTGCATAGTTCCACAGAATTCCCCCTAATTTTTGCATGTCTCTTAGTTCACAGAACTCCCAAAAAGAGAGAGATGCGTGAATGTCATGTCCCAATGATTGTTATGCCTGCCAATTTGCTGCTAATAACTCCACATCAATTACAATAATTTCGTGCCATCTTGATGTATTATCAACCATTCTGGGAATATCAGATTTGGTGTACAATCGAGAATGGTCTTGATTCCCAATTGTTTCATGAATTAGTTTCTTCCCCACATCAACCATCATTTATTTCACCCTAATCACCTCATTCAAGGTTACTTCCATGACGTCTGATTTTAACCTTTCTTGGGATCCCATGATTTCTTAGTTTCTTATTCTCGTCTTGTCATAGAATGAAGGGTTTCCCACAGGATGAGCCAAGATTATGCTCTGATACCATTGTAATATTCCTAATGTTAAATTACAGTAATAAAATGCATCAAAAGACTTTAAATGACTACAAATAAAAATCACGACATTAGAACATAAATTGAGCCATGAAATTGAGTTGACCCATTTTATTAATTTGTTGGAAATGAGTACAATGGAGGTGCTAGAATGAAGGCACCTGGGTTTGCTCAAGGCAAGCTAGAGAAGCCCTCTGAATCAATGTTGAAATCCCCCACTGATGGTATGTTGTATGGTTGTATCTCTGCGCAACAATCTACAGGGAATGTTATTGCTGCTCCCGAATAAATACTGCTAGAGTCTGCTACATTGCTTAGAAAATTTCAGGACTTTAACCTTGGATTCTACTCAAGAAACACACAAAACCCCACGAAGGAATTGATCACATTTTGACCCCAAAATTTTGGCCCAATTTCCGCTAGATCCTCTAGTTGTTGGCTGAGTTAGATCTCTGTTTGACACCTCAAATATGCCCAGAAAATTCTTCCAAATTAATCTTGGCTTCTCCTCAATCAACCCAAAAAAATCTAGGAAGGGTTCTCCCAAATCTTGACCCCAGAAATTGGCCCTCTTGGGCTTGGCTCACTGCGCTGCTGGGTAAATCGATACTCCTATAAATCTTGTTGTTGGAAGTCTCCAAAATTCAACAAAAATCCCTGATAGGAAGCTCCAAGCCTCCCCACCAAATATTAGCTGCAACTCCCTCTCTTCTCACCTCTCAGAACAACCTGTCTCCATGTGCTGCTTCCTCCACTACGTAGTCATTGCACCCCCCACGCAGTCCATGAAGTGAAAATAATCCTCTTGTAATCTCTGCTATGAAAATCTCCTCTAAAATGACAAGACTCCTCTCTTGAGCGTGCACTCAAAGTCCCCTGAGGTAGAGGTTGAGATCTTTGCCTGAAAATCTCGTGTGCTAAACAACACTGCAGACTTGGCACCCGACACAAGCATGCTATGTAAAAATGAAAATAAGAAAGATAACTGAATGAATGACCCCCATAATGGGCCTCATGCTTCTTCTTTATCCAATGCTGCCCAACATTCTCTTGGGCCCCACCTCGTGCCTGTAGACTCGAATATGCTCCAATGTTTGTGCTGCCTCCACGTGGGCCGCAACTTATCCTCATTGGGCCCCATTCTCCACTATTGCCTCAATATTTAGCCTCAACCTAATATATAGAGGCCTATAGTTGCCTATGCTTCTTTTTTGGTCCCCAAATCCACATTTCCTAGTCAAAACTGTGATATTAGCAAAATTGACCAGAATTAATATTTCAGTTAGCAGAATTGCTAAACAAGGATATTACATGTTGATAAAATATTTCAAGAGTTGTTGTTTTTTTTTGACATTGAAGATGATTTTGAATTCATTTGTGAGGAGGTGAATTCCATCGAAAGATGTTGCCCCATGGAATATCCAAGCTCATATATTAATGGACATTGAAAGGCACTCCAGTATTCATGAACAACCATCAATCAAGCACATCCACTGCGTGAGATTTACAGTGGATGGATCTAAGAGGATCGATTCGTCTGTAAAGCCTATTAGTTACACTAATAGAGCCTCAATCATCAACATCTACAGGAGAATCTCAGAGTCTCGAGGGAACTTTTAGGGGTTTGACGGATATGGATACCCTCTATTTCCGAAATACTAGTATAAATTCCGCTCGTAGCCTGCTCCATCTTCCCAACGACAAAGTAAGTATGGAACACCTTCAGAAGGTCCATCTGTGCAACTGCATGGTTCCAACATTGATGTTTCAGCTTCAGAGCCTCCTGGTGTTTCTCATAGAAGGAGAAAACACTAGTGCAGAGTACAAGGGGCTACAAAAGATTCCGAATTTGAAAAATATCCACTTGTTACACAACAAAAATTGCATAGAGTTTCCAAAAAAGTTTGAAGAACTTGAGGAATATCCCAAGCTAGAAAAGTTGATGATAGAAGACTTTAATTCCTTGGAAATTTTTCCAAGTCTGGAGAATGGAGCAATGCCAATGTTGAATCACTTGCTCATGAAAAACTGCAACCGGGAGAAATGAATGTGCCCCTCATGGGATTACCTAGACATGTCAAACTTTGAAGTACTTCCCAATAAACAAGTGCAACCAACACAGAAAATAAATGCTCGAATCGTTGAAGAGGGTGTTGACTGATCACAACACAATGGACGGGGAGTACAACCCGACATCTGTGAAGACAACCTCGTCCTCTAGGTTAAGGAACATTTTCTGTGACAACAGGATCATGTAATTTCAATTATTTCTTTAGACAAAATAGTTTATGTCTTGGTGGAAGGGATTGTCATCATTAGACTATATATGTGTGTAGTTTATGTTTTTCTATTTAAAGATGCGATAGTGGAGGGAAATAAATAGATAAAAAGACATGGAATACATGTTACGATACATATTAGGCCCATTGGAGCCATGGTAAGATACATATTAGGCCCATTGGAGAATTTCATGTTTTCTCATATACATCGTCGCATGCATATAGTTGGGACATATATATGGGATTTGAAGTATATTATATTTTCCATAAACACATAGTGTATTTATCATTATATAAATTATCGGGTACTATTTGTCTTAGAATTTGTGTGTATTTTTATATAGTTATCTCTCAACATAAGATATATGTATTTTTGTGTATTATTATTTGTGTAATGTTATGTTGATATGTGTTTTTTTTGTAAAACACTGTTCACCCCATCTAATCAAAAACCTTCATTTTCGTCGTTCTGAGAAATATAAATATGGCACATGGCATAAGTTGAGTGGAAATCACTTTGCGTACATGTTTGCTTATATGTCTGCGATTTATCCATGGCCTTTGCCTGACGCCTTTGTAGTGTTGTCGCCTCTCCGCCCCCAGCCTCCCAACTCCCGTCTGCATAAAATCTGCCCTCTTCCCTTGGAAGCCCTCAACCTGGTGTCGTTCCACAGGGTTTTATCATAGGCTTGGAGAAGGGCATGTTCGTTGTGAGTATGGGAAGCTTACAGAGCAATAATGGAGGTGGGTCTGTGTCTATGTCCAATATGGGTAGCAGTGTTGGCTTAAACAATTCGAGAACAGTGATATTGATGCATCCTAATTTGAGAACCCACAACAGTCCATTGATCGGTAGAGCTTCGACATATTCGACTATATTTCTCTCATTTCTTAGCAACAAAACCTTCGACATCAATTTGAGCACGGTTCGATGTGAGAATTAGAAACACACGATGTTGCGAATCTATCTCTGATTTCCTCGAACTTGATCTGATTAATTGTGACATTCTGTGAAATTTGAATGGAAAGAGGGAGTAATAAGTTCGCCTCTCTAAATCTCAACAACATTTATGGTAATAAAGATCCAAAGCCCAAGCCTTCTACCCCGACAACAATTGGAAAGAGTGGTGGAAAAAATCCCTGTGGGTATATGCTCCTTCTCTCATGACAGAAGCTGTCATCCCTTGTAGCTAAACATGACGAAGAAAAAACCATCTCCACCCCTTGGTCTCCTCGCTAATTAAAAATGAGAGCATGGATAATCCATGGGAAATCAAACGTGAAACATTTTCATGGTCCAAACCTGACTTCAGTCCAACGATCTTGTCACCCCTCAGCCTGGTGCCTTAAAGATTGAGGGAAAATTACAAGGTTTTCTGACTAATATTCCTCCCCACAGGCCATCGCCTTTTCAGGAGGCTCATAATTGGGATAACGACGAGCGATCTTGGACACTACCATTGCGCCAACATAATAGAGTGAGGAATTTTGGCGATGGTCATCATAATAACACAAATAATCATTAGTCTAGTGGGAACATGAATGTGAATTTGAGTTGAGATTATCCCGTCCATGGAGACAAGAATGACATACACAATAATAATGGTGATGGGCATACAAGGGAACAAAGTTATGGATATGAAATGAAGCAAAATGCAGATCCATAGCCCATAGTGTGGCCCATAACAACATAGTCTCTCATACCCTTGGAGAAGATGGCCTTGCACATGCACTTATGGATAATAGGTTCCCTAGTGATGGCGTTAAGGAATATGATGAGTGGACCATTGACTTAAGAAAACTTAACACGTGCTCCTTTTGTACAGGGGTAGTTTGGTAAAATTTATAAAGGTACCTACAATTGCGAGGATGTTGTAGTGAAGATCCTTGAGATATTGGAGGATAATACAGAGAAATCCCAAATATTAGAGCAAAAATTCACACAGGAAGTCTAATCCACTTGAGTTCCCCATCTGTGTGTGTTAATCCTTTAAGCCCAACAATTTTTACAGAATCCATGGGTAGCACCTCGAGTGGCCTCCCATTGAGTTGTAATTCCTTGAATTCTCTATACCAATTGGCATAGACAAAACTGTGTGTATCTAAGTCTCAAGAATGTGTTCCAAGATCTGGCCTTGTGGGTGCCCACTTCAACATTTTGTGCATGCAAATACAACCAGGATTGTTGATCCTCGTTCAAGAGCGTTTTGGAAGGTCCATTGTCTTTGTAACCGAGTGTTGGAAATACAGCTAGAAGAATGCAAAACAACACTCACACTTGTCTAAATATTTTTACTTAGACCTTGTGAGTTGTCCTAGATTTTTATTCACCTAGCAAATGAGACTCTGCCTCATTATTCTCCTCAGGCATACAATCGTTCTCAATTCCTTCATCCTTGCTAGTTGTACAATCATATATTTCTCCATTTTGATGATTAAAAGAACAAATTCAATGCTATACTTCAAGAAACATTGTGAATATGTATGTAATTAGTTAACATGGCTATATTTTTGCATGTTCATGGTTCTTATAACTTTTGATCTTTCTTGGGTCTGGATTGGTCATCCTTTCCACACATCTCGTTCTCTTGATGCTAATATCTACATGAAGTAGGTGCATTGGGATCCATTTTCCGTCATATTTAAATCTCCACAACTTATGAAATCTACAGGGGAATTTGGTTTCATCGTTGTATGATTCATGAAGACATCATCTTTGCAAAGTGGACCATCATTTATTCATATGGTAACTCTCCAAGCGAGTATTGGAACATATAAAACTTTTGTTGCTTATAGAGTTCTATTGTAAGACAATTGCATCTCAAAATGTGCTTTGCTACATATTTACTCTCAAATATTAGCTTGACATGATGTTCTGCAATTATTCTATTAAGTTATCATGTTCCACAACCTCTATTTGGAACATTGAGTGTGGCTAAAGGTATACTAATTCATGAATCTCATGCTTCTAGACCTCGAATTATTTATTACTGTATGTTATTGATTCTCTTAGGTCAGTAAGATAAGATGACATTGTTTAGTACCTAAGTGACTTTACATAGTAGCAATGGAAAGACTACTTCTATAAAGTAGAAAGAAAAGCTAATATATAAGATCTACAAGCTTTACTGGTGTAAAGGCGAGTTGAAATATAATGCTTTGGAAGAAGTTACAAGGAAAAGAGCATGAAGGTGGAAGGAAAGAATTTTTGGATAGAGGTCTAGATGGAATAATTGGATCTAGCACGGGGAATTCCTTCTTCTCTAGAAGAAGTGTCCCGCTGGCTAGGAATTGGAGGAGGTTTCCTACTGGTATGGCATAAAATATCACAAGAGCTAAGTTGACAATTCCATGGGGGGAAATTTCCCAGGGGCTAGAGTGTCTCTTAGGCTGTGATGGATCTGTTAATTTCCACTTGTTGCTTGTGTCCACTGGGAACATTGGGAAGAAAGATGAGATTATTTAAGTAGTGTCTCAGTAGTGTTTCACTTAGTGAGTCATCGAAGTATGCAAGATCTGAAGCTTGAGCGACTCTCCCATATATGATGCGAAGCATCGATGATCCTATATCAGGAAAAAAATGGAGAGAGAATAATGAGACTCTTTGGAACTAATTGTGTATCCCCCATAACACTAAGGCTATCTAAATTTAAGGTGCTCCTTTGTCTTTTTATTCTACCTGTGGTGGAGATTGGAGCTGACACAATCCATTATCTGGTGGAATTTGGTGATTAGTTTCCACTCAAAGCTGATCATAGCTTTGTTTGAACTAGCTTAATGGGACCTTGATCCCATTAATCTAGTCTCGAAGTGTGTCAAGATGATGAACTATGAGGCAATCCATAGGATATGGGAAATTCTTTGGATAAAAGGCCATCTTGGTCTTAACCTCATAGGAGGGATAATCATCAGTGTGGAAAAGGTCGTGATAAAATCAACGAAGTATGATTTTTTGGACTAGATCATTTCATCGGTTGACTTTTTGGCGGTTTTTACCAATTGAAAAAGTCGGGATTAAATAGGCAGATTTTCCAAAAAAATCATGAGCTAGGTGGTTTCTTTAACAAAAAATCAAGATAAAATTGGGTGTTTTTTTCAAAAAATCGTGAGTGAGGTAGTTTCTTCAACGATTTTTTAAATTTTTTTAAAAATGAATATTTTTGTATTTTCTTAATTTTGTCCATTTTTTGCCAACTTTTTCAAAAACCTCCAGACTTTAACTTCTTTTTTCAATTTCTAAACCCTTGCGGATTTAATCGGGACTTCAACTTTTTCCACATTATCAGCATATTAGTTTAAATTAGTATTTTTCATTGCACCAGGGTGGACATTGTGAGTAGGTACAATAATTGGTCCATACTACAACAACTATGAGAGAAATTTTCCTGGTTTCTTGTCTACAAAAGAGCGAGGGAGGCTTACTTATCACCATTCTTATGTTATTTCCAATTTTAGTGCCTCTAATTAAATACAATTCATTGTTGTTCTAGATTTAGCAAGTTCATGCTTCAGTTTAGTTTCTATTTCAATCCAGTTCTGTTCATTTAGACACATGCATGATCTAATATTAGAAAAGGGAATGTATTCCTAGGTAATTAGACTCTAGAGCACTTGCATTAGGAGTTGAGTGACAATGCATATCCCAAGGAGTGTCCTTGCCTATACTTCTTTAGTAATGCGGTCAAAATACAACATTAAACTATCTTTTATGCATCCGGGCCTGTAAAAACGCAGAAAAGAGGAGAGAAAGGATTCATTGAAAAATGGTATGGATTGAATTGCAATTTTTTTTATTGCGTAAATATATACGAGGTATGATTTAAATTAATATTATAACAGAAATATAAATTAAATAATTGATAAATTATATAAATATCAATTTATAATAAATATTTAAAAGCTTATTTCATGATATATACTATTTTATTAAAATTATAAAACTAACTAAATTATAATTTTATTTTATTTTCATTTTTTTAAACTAATAAAAAATTTGATCAACCAATTGTATTGTTTCATAAGCTATTAAAATACCCATAAACTATTATTATTATTAAAAGTTAAATATATATATATTCAAAAAATATATAATAAATTTAATCTCATTTTGTTTGAATATTTTTTAAACTCATTATAAGGATAGGGATTGAAGGATTGATGATGAGCCACACTCACTGGCTCCAAATGTCTATTGTAAAAACTCAATGTGATGGAACCTGGAATATTCAAACAAAATGATACACATCACATAAGACTTAACTTTGAAAAATTTAACTTCATTTTACCATATATATTCTTGATCTATAAATAGATTTTGTTACAATATCATTGGGCAATACAATGGTTTATTAATCCCACATTTTTTAATTAATTAATTTAATTAAAAGGGAAAAAATGACATAACTACTTTGGAGATAAATTTCAACCTTTGATTTGTGTATATTACCAAAAATATTTTAAAATAATATGTGGAGCTTAAATCACTAAGGGAAAAAATGACATAACTTCTTTGGAGATAAATCTCAACCTTTAATTCAAGTATACTACTACTAATATTTAAAAATTTTATGTGAAGCTTAAATCTATACCATCCACCTAATAATTATTGATAATTACACACATAGGTGTGTCTATTTTGAAATAGGGCTTGCATCTCTATTTTGGAATAGGGTTTAAGGAATTATTAGGTAGACTATAGAGATATAACCTTCATTCAATATTCTAGAATATGCATAATAGTATACCGAAATCAAAAGTTGAGATTTATCTCCAAAGTAGTTATATTGTTTTGCCTTTTTAATTAAATTGATTAATTAAATAAATGTCATATGAACCAGTGTGATATAAAGTGACTTATTATTATTTTAGGTATGTGGTATTGATAAGACCCATTTCTCAATTAAACCATTTGAATTAAAATCCTTTAATTTTCCAAAATAAATTTTAATTATTAAATATTATTAATATTTTAAATAAAAAATTATAGAAATACTAATAATTTTATAATGTTTTCTCAACCATGTAACATGAAAAGCTTGATTTGTTTAAGTATTCACAATAAAGACTACAAAAGTGTAGTTATAATGTTAAATTGTGATGAAAATTTACACACCAATTTAGATGTATTTTAACTTTAGATATATCAAGTCTAGAAATCAAATTTTTTGAGGTGAAATTTTTTTTCAAGATGAAAAGAGATTAGATTCTCTAAGAGATTTGGTAAATCTAGACTTATGTCTAAACTTAGAATGAATCTACCCTAGTTAAAAAATGCTCTCCAACCCTATATGGTAAAGAAAATGTACTTGTAAACATTTGTAAACATTTTTATTACTAGTATTCAACTTACGACCTCCTCCATCTTCCCGAAAACCCACTACGTCCGCAACACCTTGAGAAGGTTCATCTCTGCAACTGCGTGGTCCCAAAATGGAGGTTTCAACTTCCGAGCCTCATGGTGCTTTTCATAGAAGGCTACAACACTAGTGCAGAGTATAAGGGTTTAGAAAAGATTGCAAATTTGAAAAGCACCACTTGTCATAACACAAATTGCAGAGAGTTTCGAGAGGAGTTTTAAGAACCTGAGGCATTTCCCAAGCTGGAAAAGCTTACGATAGAAGACTTTAATTCTTTGGAAAAAAATCCAAGTCTAAAGATGGGAGCAATGCCAATTTTGATTAATTGCTAATCAACAACTGAAACCTGGAGAAATGAATGCCATTGGTATTACCTAGACATGTCAAAGATGAAGTACATTTGAATAAAGAAGTGCAACCAACAGAAACAAATGCTTGAATCATTGAAGAGGTTGACTAATCACAAAGAAATGGATGGGGAGCACAACCCAACAGACGAAGACGACATCTAGGTTGAGGAGTATTTTCTGAGACAATTGGATCATTTTAAATTCTTTAGACATAGTTTATGTTTGTTGGAAGAGTTTGTAATCATTAGAATATGTGCGCAGTTTTTCTTTTTAGTCCCTGCCAGCAGGCAAGGGACTATAGTAATCGGTTTTTTTAGCTAGTATTAATTGCCTATGAAATTTGTACTATTAAACCCAAAGTGTTTGCCATAATTTTCTTTTTTGTTTTTCGAATGTCCTATCAATTACTAGCATCGTGATTTTTAGTCAATCACTAGTTTTGAGGTCTTATTGGCCTCTTCCCGAGGAAGAGAGCTAGACATGGATTCAATTTCTTAGGTTAAGAGGGAAAAGCAGCTAAAAATGATGTTATTGGGAATTCATGGTCCACTAATGCTAGCATTAGTCGACTAGCATTAGATGTTTCGCCGGAAATGTTTGAATAATATGGAATGTGGTGTTCTATTAACTTAAATGAATAGTGAATTGGCAGGTGGCCGACAAGTGGTTGTCAAAACAAAAAACAAACACATGTCCAAAAACTATTACTTTCTCCAACACATGTCAAAAAAATCTTACTTCGAAGGTAGAAGCTCCTCATAGATTTTGACATCTAGCTTCACGGAGTTCTGAGTTCTACTTCTAAAACTACAATCATCTGAAATCATCTTCTTACTTTTCCATCGACTTGAATTAATGTGCAATGGAATAAATTCAATGCCAGAAGTAATGGCAGAAGTAGGAATAACTTCAATGGCAGAAGTAATGGTAGAAGTAGGAAAAAACCCTCTGACTTAAGTAATGGCAGAAGTAGGAAAAAACCCTCTAACTTAAAGCCAATCTAGATGACTACTTAACCATACTGAGTTAGTGCTCTTTCTCACTGAATTATTTCTACCTCTATCATTGAATGCTTTCTATTTTTGCAAACGCTAAGACCAATCCTTATCTGTGAAGGGGATAGAGGAGCAGTTGTTGTTCGTTCTGATGGAGAAGCAATTGATGGAGCAACAATTCTAGCAGTAGTTTGAGGGGTAGTTGTTGTTCATTCCGATGGAGAAGCAATTGATGGAGCATCAATTCTAGTAGTGGTTTGAGGGGCAGTTGTTGTTCATTCCGATGGAGCATCAATTCTAGCAGCGGTTTGAGAAGCACCACCAGCAACAACAGAGGCTAAGGTACCTAGAGAAACAAATTAGAATTCTCAAAAAATTAGAATTCTGACCAAAAATAAAATAAAATCCATTAAACAATCTACTATGTACCTCAATTTACCGCTCCTTACAGGCATTGTCCTTAGAAATTGGTCTTCTTTCCACAAAAGACAGAAGAGACTATTTTGTTCAGGTAAGGAGGTCCAACAACAATTGCTTCATTCATGAAAAGCTTTTGAATATTTTCCCTTTGTTTATATAAGTTTTTGTGCCTACTAAATGGTTAAGATCTATCTGGTGTATAAATGTTAGAAGGTTAGTTTAGAAATCTAGTTTTACCTCTCTTGGTCACTGGTGATGTTATTATTTGGCCTTTCTCTACTCATGGAATCATTTTTCAATACTTCCAGCAGATAGCTGAAGTGGTCTGTCAGTGAGAAGGCACGAAGATTTTCATGGAAATAAATTTAAATGGTGAAATGAAATTCATGGATGTCATGTAGTTGAAATTGCAGATTTTCTGAATGATTGAGGTTTAGACACAAAACCTTGATCTGTTGCTTTGGCATCATCAAAATCTTTATGTTTCTCCTGAGTCACAATGGCGTTATTGACCGTTTTAATTTTGGAGACTTGGTTGAATAAGAGTAACTCTGCTTATCGGGTCCTTTCCATCTTGATGGCTTGCTCCTGCTCCTCGGCCAGAAGCTGTCTTCTCATTACCTTAGAGGTATCGATTCTGGGCCCTGTTCAAGGATAGAAACTGTAAGTAAGTTGAGTTATTTATAAAAACATATTGAAACCTGCATACCTCAATCAAACTCTCTGTAATGGATTTTCTTTTACCAATGTAGCTGGTAGATATACTAGAATCTGAGAATCTGAGCTATCCCATAACTAAAAATTCCTTATCGCGGCTGAGATATTGGGACTGGGACTTGTTGGTAGATTTTTACTCCATAACATGTTGATTAAGCATCGCCACGTGTAATTCATGCAGGTAGAACAAGAGCATTTTTCATTTTATAAAGACCGGTATGATTTTTAAGTATACTTAATCGAATGTTTTCAATTACATACTAGTATTTTTATTAATATATTTCATATTTTATTTATCTATTTAATATTTCATATATTCTTAGATTATTTATTAGAAAACCCTTAGCTTGTATTCAGATTTGGTATTCTCATCTAACTTCAAATCTAATTAAAGGTCTTGAAAACTTGGTCTTTTCGCATTTCATTCTGCAACTGAGCATTTTCTTCTTCGTTTCTGTATTCTCGTCACAATATGATATGAGGAGGGAATGATGGCTCCCCAAATTCAATCTCAGCGCTTGCCACCTCCATCGCAACCTTCAGGGTAAGTTCACAATTTGCCTCAAACTCCCTTCAATTTGATCACCATCGCCTGTAAATTAGCCAGCGAAAAAATGACTTGACACCAATTGCAAGTGGGCAGTAACTATAGTCTTCAAAGGAAGTGCAACGAGATCATTACATGGTTTTGTAGGCAAAAAGTCTTCGAAAATTATTTTCCAGGACTGAAGTCAGCCAACGAAAAAAAAGAGTTGACCATACTCAAGTGCATAGTAATTAGAGTCTACAATAGAATTGCAATGGGATCATTACATGGTTTTGGCAGTTGAGAGTCCTTGAAAAATAATTTCCACGACTGTAATCAGCCAACGAGTCTAAATTAGACTGTAGCCGGAAATTCACATCATCGAATTAATTTAGAAGAATTGAATTAAATACAAAAACTATTTATACCTAAAACTAATTTTCTAAATCCCATCAATTAAGCACAATGTGTAAAGTGAAACTATAATAATTATAAACCCAAATAATCACCATAAACCCAAGGTAGAGTGTTTTTTTCCATGTTTTCCTCCATTGAGAAGCTTATTGGAAAGGAAATCAGCTAGGTTAATGAAGCGCGATTGATATTCTTAAAATGTAGATTAACAATTAAAACCCAATGCATAACCAGAGAAAATAAAAAATAATTAAACCATCGTACTAATTACCAATAATAAGACTTTCTTGAAAAAGACTTTCCGCAGAAGACCTGCTTGGAGATCAATGGCAAGAAAAAATCCTAAAAGTGGGTCGACGAGTGTTACACAACATTTTGTCACCGTCCCTGCAATTCCCATCCCACACATTGGAGGATCATTTTTGTGACCAAAACAAAGTGTCATGCCTTGCAAAGACCATCATTGCATCCCTTTCCATGAGGACAACACTCCTTTGGTTAACAATTTCCTAAACAGACCATCAGAAACACATGTTTTTGCCTTGGCGCTAGTAGACCATTATGCCCTCACGCCAATGAGGAAGATTAACACTGGGCCCTGCGCCCATTGGCTATCTGTCCCAGTTAGATACCCGCGCCAACCTATTTATGGATTTAAAAAAAAAAATAGAGGCGAAGTTTCCATCCTAAAAACTTTGTGGGCGAGTCATCTGGAGTGGTTCGACTGAATAACCACGACCTCCCTCCTTTGGCCTCTTGTTTCCACCTTTTGGGGAAACCTCACAAGGGATAAGGCCTCCCTTCCACTATTGTAGGGATCTTAACCTCCTCCTTTCCCTCTATAAATAAAGCCATCTTCCATTGATGCGCTAGCTGAAAGGATAGCTGAAACACTGAAGAGATTCATGTACATATTGCTAGAAGGATAGAACGAAAGAGGCCCCTTGTTGAGAGAGATTAGGCTTGTGTCTTCATCCTGTTTGAATTCCCCGAAGATCCATCGAGACGCGCTTCGACTGAACCTTGCTGAAGGAGGCTGTGACGTCAAGGCTCTGGTTGTAGCTCTTTTTTCTATCAATACATATACATGACTATTGTCTGGTTCCCATCTTGCATTATGTGTTTTATTTGATGCAATATGCTTAACCCTCCTTGACTGGTTAGATGATTATGAATGAAATCAGTTTTGTATGTTGATTTTGTTTGCTAATCTTCGTATAGGTATCCGAGCACTGTAGTAGAAGGATTGTCACTCGTCGAAGTAGAGATCAAGAGGCCATCACCACCACAACCATGACAGCATTGGACTTCAGGTAGGCCTATTTACCTTGTCCTGTTCATTAATTAATTAAGGAACCTACACTTTAGCTTGTCCCTTTGTTGCTAGACCCACTCTAGGGCTAGAGGGATCGTCTCTTTCCACAAAGAGGATTTACCTTACCAAAAAATTAGCGACTCCAGTGGGGATCAGTGCGAGTTTTTCGTTTCGTTGCCTTTTAGGAGATTGTCTTGTCAAGTCAACTTCGGTCGTTTGCATGCTTGTCTATATTTCTTGGATTGTTTGAGTGTCTGGAATCATCCTGTTCAGCTCCAGAGTGTCAAGATTGACCTCTGCTCACTGGTTCTTCCCTCCTCCCTTAGTTATTTGTCTTGGCGCCCTTTTTGTTTGAACAGTTGCGCCAATTGGCGCAGATTGCTTTTGTCGCAGTAGCGCCAACCCTTGTTTCGCGCAGATTACCGCCTCACAGTCGCGCCGAATCCTGTAGGATTTGGTTTGACCGTTTTGTTGAGTTGCTGGTCAGTTGTGCTTGACTTTGGCTTGTTCCTTCATTTGCAATTGGTATTTTTGGAGTTTTTTTTTACTGCTTTGGCTTGCTCTTCTCAGTTGTTCGTCTATTTTCTTATCGGTGCAGTTCATAGCCCTAGGGTTCTGGGTGTCTTTTGCTCACTGAGCCTTTTGATTGAAGTTCGAGTCTTTTTGTTTTTGTTGGTTCGATTCCCTGATCAGTTGCTTGAGTCTTTCTTGATCCTTTGAGCTTTTGGTTTGTTGAACGATTACTTTGGTGTTTGTTTGACTCTCCATCTTTTCATTTTTGAGCATAGATTACATTGCTCGTTTGGGTCATTTTGGAAGCCTCTCTTTGATTGAAAGAGTGCATCATTAGTTTGAGTGCATTTGTGTTTGTATTGCTTTAAACCATTCATTTTGATATCTCTACATTCATAGTGCTCTTAACTAGTGTTTGATTTGATTTGTTGATGTAAGTAGTGCATTGTGTGCTTCAATCATTCAAAAAACAAAAAAAAATGCATCCTTTCGTTTGCATTGGAAATTAAAAAGTCTTTTGCATAACTAGCGCTTGCATCTAGGAAAGGGTTTTTTGTTTCTCATTTTGATTGTATTAGATGCATTAGGGGACTTCTTTGCATGTTTTCAATGTTTCCTACTTTCTGAAAGATCTCTATCCTTTTCATAGTTAGCATTCATTGAATGGAAAATGGTGTTGTATTTCATATAGCTTACATTTAGGAAATTTGAGATCAAATTCGGTAGGGCCTTGAAACTACAACATTAATTCAAGATCAACTGTAAAATTTATTCAATTAACCTAAGGAAGCATTGGAACCTAACAAAAACATTTTTTAGGTCTAGGCTAGTGACGTGTTCCGGCGTCGTTAAACCTAGTAGTTGTCATTCGCCGCTTGGCCTTAGACAACACTAGTATGGACTTGTGCTCCCCATACCGTCGCGTATATAAAGGGAGACCCTCATAGGTTCAATATCCTTTTATCCATATGAAGCCGAGTCTGCCGCCCTGTAACCATGATACACTGAACACAACATTCGGGGAGTCTACCTACATGTATGTTAATTCCTTGGTCATTTCTCTTTCATTTGATCACCAAGGTGTATATGGCGGTTCACAGAAACTTGGTACACCCTCTTGCTTAGATTACCTGAGTATTCATTTTGATATTTTCGTGGCTCCTTAAAAAGATAAAGTGACTAGAGTCATCTTTTGCCTATTTCTCGACTCCTAAAACATGAAACAATAAAGTTTTGTTCCAGTGTCATAAAATTAATTACCCACGATCACATGCCCGTTAAAAGTTCTTTGCTTGGCTTTTTTTTGTTGTTCCTTGAAGTTTGGTCTTGAAGCCTTGAATTGGTTTTCCTCTTTTTCCTTCCTGTGTTGAAATATTGTCACAATGGTGGAACCACCATTTTCATCGTCTTCTTCATCGCCTCCATGTGGTGGTTATTTTCCTGACGTTTATTTTGAAACCCCTCAGTCCACCAGCCTATCTGCCGAGCTTGCACAACCTATTCTCCTGAGTGTTCAACCTCTCGCTACTCGATCTCCTCCTGAAGAGTCAGTTGAGTTCAATTAGCCTCCGTTGGGTGCTTGGTTTGGTTTTTGGAGTGAGGAAGAATTCCCTCCTCTTACTTCAGGATCACCTTTTATAGTTGCTGCTATAACTCCTAGTCCTCGTCGTCTTTTCGAAGATCTTACAGCTTCGTCAGACATGGAATCTTCGATTCCTGTCGGCAGTGGAGAAATGCCTCTGTCCACAGGAGAATATTAGCTTTTCCCTAAAGATCTCCCGCGTGTCTCTAATCAATATTCCCCTCCATCGGTGTCACTTCCACCTGGTTATCGAAATTTGAGTCAGATTATTTCTGGTGTTGCATCCATAGCATCCTCCAGTACTTCGAATCCTCCAGGGATTTTGGTCCTTCCTTCGTTAGGACTGTCACCATCGACACCTAGTTCTTCGGTCATTGTTACATCTGTCCTAGTCCAACCTACCATTTGTGTGGCTTCGTCTGCACCAATTGTTACGCATCAGTCATCAGGGTCTTTTCACACTCGCAGGTCCATCTTTCTTAATCCTACGTGGCCTATTAATCTTGGCATGGGTAGATCACAACCCCGCGCTTCGAAGGCTATGCCTGCTTCTAGTGTGGCTACGACTTCCTCTGCCCCTATGATTCCTGGCGGCCTTAATTTTTAAGAGTATCTGTTGGCTGTTTAGCAGCAGAACTCTCAAGGTTCTCAGCAGCCCCAGGCTCCTGTCAATCCTCCACATCATTATGATGTCTACGAAAACCTCATTTATTTGCCTCCTATTGATTCAAATCATGTTGTTTATCTGCCTCCGGCTAATCCTTATCCGGCCATCCCTCATCAAGGGTCGGTGATACAAGGACAACCCTCTGGTCCACAAGGGAAACCCTTACAGGGACAACCTTTGATCTAGTAGGGACAACCTTATGTTCCACAAGGACAACCCTTACAGGGTCAAACTTCGGTCTAGCAACCCTATGGTTCTTTTGGTCAACCTTAATATCAGTATCAACCAGGAGAATCTTATGTTCCTGGGGGGCAAATGTATCCACCACAGGGACAAAATTTTGTGCAACAGCAGCAGCCTTACGTCCAGCAAGGCCAAAAATTTGTGCAACAAGGACAACCCTATGGTACTGCTTCGAGTCAACCTAGTCATCAGGCATAACCTGGTCCATCGCAACCATCGGGCCAACCTCTTCCATAAGGGAAACCTGGTGGCTCTTAGTATCCAGGCAAACCTGCTCCGCAGGAACAACCTGCCCAAACTCAACAGTTGATTCAACCTGCTCAACAGGCTCAAAAACTAGTTCAACTTGTTCAACCATCTCAGCATCTCGTTCAACCTGCTCATTAGGGTCCACCTGCTCGACCTCAAGGCGCTAATTACCCTCCTCAAGGTCAATATCAGATGGTATATAGTGCGCCCTAAGGTTTCACTTATTACCCTCAAAATCAATCCTAGATGGTGTATAATCCACCTCAAGGAAATGCTTACATTCCGCAATAGAATCCATACGTTGCTCAGCAAGGACCTCAATGGTATGCTCAGAATCAGTATCTCGGTCCTCAACCCCAGTATAGGCAAAACTATTAGGCTTATAACCCCTATGGTCAGAATCCTTCAGGACAAAACATATGGGGGCCAAATTTCTCCCAGACAGGGTGGAATGTTAACACAGGTCCTTATCAAAGGCCTTTGATGCCTTTTAATCCTCAATTACCATTTCTCGCTACGTTGGAACTGTTGGATGTGTCAAATCTTACAAACGACCTGATTCTTCATAACTCGTATTGGCCTCTAGTTCCAACTAAGATTCTTGGTGATTGTCCTAAGTTTGAGGGCAAGTCCGGAGAAGACCCCCAAGCACATGTTATGACCTACCACTTGTGGTGTTCCTCTAAATCTTGGTTTGATGATTCCATTTGACTCTGTATTTTCCAACGGACTCTTACTGGTGTCACTGCAAAGTGGTACATCGAATTATCTCGTGGAATTTTTCAAGATTTCAACTCTTTAGCCATGGTGTTTCTTACCCATTTTCAGTTACCAGTTCACTATGAGACCGGGACACACCTCCTCACATCCTTGAAACAGGACCGAGCTACTCATATCTCAGATCATATTCATGAATGGAGGCACCGTCGTCACTTGATCAAGTTTGATATTCCTGATCAGCTTCTAACTGATTGGTTCACTACCTCATTTGTCAATCATATTGCTAAAGACATAGCCATGGGGGCATGTGTAACCGAAGAATAGGCCATTTCTCGTGCCCAGTACCTCGATCTCGTGCACTCTTAGTCTGGCATGTTGTATGATATCTTGCCTTATGCTCCTCGACCTGGAACTTCCAAAGCGCCGACGACACCATCTGTCAATGATATCATTAGTTCCATGTCTCAGACTTCTTGGAAGTCTTCTCCTCTGAATCTTGGGAAGCAAAATTCTTATCCTTCCAATGATACTGCTTCTCACTCTACCTTGAATCCTGGTAAAACCGCAGAAGTCAACGTCGTTCAGGCCAATCTAGCGGATAGGACTTCCAAGGGGAAAAATAAGGGTAAAGTCAATACCTCGAAACTAGATTCGTCTAAATCTCGTGCTGATGATGGTTCACAGTGTAAGCCGAAGTACTGTTGTTTGATTTGTGACAAAGAACACTACACCAAGGACTATCCTCGATGGGCTGAAGTAAGTAGATTTCTAAAAAGCACCGAAGGAACTACGACTGTTGTCAAAGGACCTTTTCCATCACAACAAGTCAGAAGTCAACGTCGTTCAGGCCAATCTAGTGGATAGGACTTCCAAGGGGAAAAATAAGGGTAAAGTCAATACCCCGAAACTAGATTCGTCTAAATCTTGTGCTGATGATGGTTCACAGTGTAAGCCGAAGTACCGTTGTTTGATTTGTGACAAAGAACACTACACCAAGGACTATCCTCGATGGGCTGAAGTAAGTAGATTTCTAAAAAGCACCTAAGGAACTACGACTGTTCTCAAAGGACCTTTTCCATCACAACAAACCCAGATGGTAGAACAACCTCAACCCTCTGCCCCATTTGGCACTCAGGTTTTCATGATGAATGGTTTTGCATCCATTTCTATTGCTACTCAGTCGAAATATTATATCGGATCGCGTCAGGTAGAGGGGAAGGAGATTGATAATGGTCCTCCTCCTCCACCTGCTTCTGACCTTATTTAGATTGAAAGGCCCAGTACTGAGCCTGTTGTATGGCCACCTTCCAAAGGTGTACTCTGCAAGTCTTCTTACAATCCAAACACCCATGCTGCTCAACATTACAATATTGTTGAGGATCTGGCGCAGGTGCCATCTGCAATGTCTACATTAGAAGTACTTTAGAGTTGTCCGTCTCAACGAAAGGCTTTGCTATCTACGATCAACAGGGTTGATCCTGCTAATACTAGCCTTCTTACTTTTGACTTAGAGAATTTCGTCCCACAACTCCCGCACCAAATTTCACTCATCATACAAGTTGGTATTAATGGTATGAATATCCATCGGGCGATTGTGGACGAGGGTGTGTCTACATGTGTCATGTCATCTTCCTGCTGGAAAGCCATTGGTTCTCCAGCTATGAATTCATAACCAAATGCCCTTGAAGCATTTGATGGAAGAGATTCAAAACCTCTTGGTGTTCTCACTATTTTTCCGATTACATTAGAAGGGAAGACTGTCAATATCGAAGTTGAAGTAGTTGATGCCAAGCTCAATTACAATCTTCTCCTTGGCCATAGTTGGACTCACACCATGCTATGTGTTCTGTCCACTCTCTTTTGTGTCCTGAAATTCCCACATGAAGGAAAGATCGTTACTGTTGATCAATTCTCATTTTTCACTTCTTCTTCCGAGAACAACGTTCCATATGTGGATCAAATTCCTACTCCCTACGAGAGTGTAGGGCCTAGTCTCTTCAAATATCCTGCCCTCATGGGTATTTTTCCTCTTCCTCCACCTCATACTGTTCAGATTAATATGATCTCTTGTTCTGATGACTCGTGGATCATCCCTTCGCCTGAATAGATCGATTCTTTTGGAGATTTGATGTCGTTGAGTTCGATTGAGATTGGCTATTGTGAACTCATTTCGGCTTCAGAGCCTCCATCTTCTGGTCATGCTCCTTTGAGAATGTCTCTAGACACTTATTCTCAATCCACTTGGCTCGGAAATTTAGATTCGCCCGATCCCTTGAAAGAGATATTTCCCTCTGATGAAGCCACCGTGGAAACTATGTCTCTCGAGGATCTTCCATGGGATGATATTCATCATCGTTCCTCGTTCATGCCTAGCCTTGGGGCCATGTCTACATGTCTTGAGAGGTTTACATCTCAGGTTCCTTCTCCTCCACTTTAAACGGCTATTCTAACACATGAATTTTTTTGGGAGGGTAACTTGAGTAACATTACACAAACGATGCCTATCGACACTTCTGTGAAACTAGGAATCACCGAGAACATCCATATCGAGGTCACCTATTCTTCCGATGAAGTCTAGGTTTATATTAGCCTTTTCCACGAGTTCCGCGACGTCTTTTCATGGTCATACGAAGAAATGCCCAACATTGATCCTAGTATAGTGGTGCATGAGATTCCTACCTACCCTGGTTCAAAGCCTGTTCGTCAGCGCCTTCGTCCCGTGCACCCTAGAAAGGCTGCCGCCATTAAGGGTGAAGTTGAAAAAATTCTCAATGTTGGTTTCATCTATCTGATTGCCTTGACAAAATGGGTGTCCAACATTGTCCCTGTATATAAGAAGCAAGGTACCATTTGGGCATGTGTTGATTATCGTGGCATAAACTGGGCTTGTCCTAAGGATAACTATCCCACTCCCTTTATCAATCAAATCATTGATAACTCCGTTGGGAGTGAAATATTTTTCCTCATGGATGGCTTTTCTAGCTATAATAAGATTAAAATCCTTCCGACTGATCAACATAAGGCTGCCTTCATCTGTCCTTGGGGTACTTTCGCGTATAAGAAACTCCCTTTCAGCTTGAAGAATGCTGGGGCCACATTTTAGCGAGTGATGTCATATGCTTTTCATGATATTAAGCACATCGTTCAACCATATCTGGATGACCTTCCGGCTCATTCAGCCAAATATAAGGACCACCCTAACCATCTTCATCAGATATTTCTTCGCTATCGACATTATAACATCTGGTTAAATCCGCATAAGTGCGTCTTCTGCGTTGATTCCGGTAGACTCTTGGGGTTTATCATGTCCAAAGATGAGATTCGAATCAATCCACTCAAATTTGAGGCTATTGTTAATCTCGCCTCTCCATCCTCGTTACATCAGCTGTAGAGTCTGCAGGAGAAGGATAATTTTTTACGACGTTTTATACCTAACTATGCCGAAGTGGCTAAAGGATTCATGCAATTACTAAAGCAGGGTGTCCCGTTCCTTTGGGATGAGATCACCCAGAAGTTTTTTGATGCTCTCAAGACGTTGCTTGTCAACTCTCCTCTGTTGCGTCCTCTGAACTATCATCACGATTTTTCCCTCTATTTAGTTGCCACTTTCAGTATGATTTCCATGATTTTGGTGCAAGAAAATGATGACGGTGACGGACATGTTATTTACTACCTCTCTTATAACCTTCTCGATACTGAAACACACTATGCTCATGTCGAGAAGCTAGAGTTAGCTGTGGTTTAAGAAGTTCAACGTTTTCATCATTACATCCTGTTGCGTACTGTGACCGTGATTTCTGACTGTAACCCCATGACTTATATATTGTCTCGACAATTACTAGGGGACAAGTACTCGAAGTGGATTGTTATCCTCCAAGAGTTCGATTTGGAGTTTACTACTGCCAAGTCGAAGAAATCACTAGTCTTTGGCAATATGATCTATTACCTCCCCTCTAACTCCGCTTCATCTGGTTTTGAGGAAAGCATTTTGGACAATTCGTTTTTTTTTATTAGCACCCTCGATCCTTGGTATGGTGATATCATCATATATCTTCATACTTCCACTTTAAAATATTAGTTGACGAAGGATGCTCGCCGAAAAATCCACCATCAATCACAACCTTATCATATATTCAGAGATACACTCTACCGCATTGGAGTAGATTCCATTCTCTGCCAGTGTTTGACTCTCGAGGAGGCTGAGAAAGCCCTGAATAATTGTCACAGTGGCACCTGTGGCGGTCACATGTTTGGTTATGCCATTGCACAAAATATTCTTCATGTTGGGTATTTCTGGCCCTCCATCTTCAAGGACTGCATTGTTTCTGTTCGAAAATGTCATGAATTCCAGATCTATCAGCGCAAGATGCACGCGCCACCTTCACATATCCACCTTGTCATTACCGTTGGTCCCTTTGAAAAGTGGGGCATCAATTTTATGACGTGTAACCTTCACTCGGTCGGGGGGCATGCCTATATCATCGTAGCCATGGAATAATTCACCAAATGGGCCGAAGCAATGCCTACACTTGCCGTCGACAGTAAGATAGCGGCCCAGTTCATATTCAATCACATAATTTCTAGGTTTGGTGTCCCTCAAGCCATCGTTACTGATCACGGTTCCCATTTTCAACATTATATGGTGGTGGAGTTGCCTTCCAGGTTGGGCTTGTGTCATGACACCTCAACACCATACTATCCTCAGGCCAATGGCCATGTTGAAGCTATGAACAAAGTTTTTGTCACCATGCTTCAATGTACGATTTGGATGCACAAATCAAACTGGCATATCATTTTATTTTTGACTCTCTGGGCGTATTGAACCTCAGTTAAGGATGTGAATGGATTCACTCCATTTCAACTTGTTTACGGTCTGGAAGCTACCCTTTTGATTGAGTGTGAAATACCTTCACTCAAGTTGGTTGTTGAATTTCTGCTGAACACTTCGCCAGAACAAGAGTGTCTTCTTTACTTAGAAAGGCTGGATGAAACTCACCGCTTGGCTGCTTTGGTCGTTGAGGCACAGAAAAGGTGGGTCAAAGCTCATTTTGACTAGTCAATTTCTCCTCTCCCTTTTTTAGAAGGAGACCTTGTCCTCTTGTACGACCAAGCTCATGATAAGCTGGGGGCAGGAAAATTTCAACCCATGTGGCATGGGCCCTACATTGTTAAATGTGACTTGCGGAATGGGGCCTATGAGCTAATTGATTATGAAGGTCATCCTCTGGATTAACCGAGAAATGGGTTGTATCTCAAAAAATATTATGCATGAGTCATTCGCGCATGTTTTGTGTACATAGGTGTTCTTTTCATTTTTGTAAATTTTTGGCTTAGTGTGATTTGCGAGCATTTTCCTGCTTATTGGGTCGTTTCTTATTGTGCAGATGTCAATTACCCCTTATGTCGGTTTCACAGATGTTGCTTCCTGCACTACCCAGAACTTGTCTTCGACAACCTGGGTGATTTATGATCTTGCTGGTGAGTTGATAGATCTACAAGGTATTTTTCTAGGAGAAACTACAAACAATGTCACTGAGTATAGTGTTGTCATTGAACTATTAACCGAGGCGATTACCCTCAACATTCGTGCATTAGTTGTAAATATGGACTCACAACTTGTTGTTCTTCAAGTTAATGGACATTATTCAGTTAGAAACCCTCATATTTTAAGGTTGTATTTACGTGATCGTTTGCTGGAAAGACATTTTGATTATATCACATATCAACATATTCCCATGCGAATGAATGCATTAAATGATATAGTGGCTAACATTGTATTAGATAGACATTTGCGTAATCTGTAAAATCATCATCACATGAAAGATCCATATAGGAAAATATATATATATATATATATATATATATATATATATATATATATATATATATATATATATATATATATATATATATATATATATAGAGAGAGAGAGAGAGAGAGAATGTTTGCATCATTAATGTGGAGCATAAGTACAAAATATGTGTGTTTCTGTTACATCCTGAGACATCATGTCTCCCAAAAATATGTAGAAGTAAATCCTAGGTGTCTAAATGGTGTGATGATCATGATAGCATGTCATTGCCCATACGAGCTGCCTCAACAAGCGGTGAACTTGGTTTGACACCCCTGCAGTGTGTCTCTGATAGGCACGAGGAACATTGTTGAATCACGCATAGTTCAAAATCCACGAGAGATCCCCTCTAGGTTGCACACGATTTCCTCCTCGCCTCCCTCACCATGAGGGGCAATATGAAAGTTGCGAGGGACTCTCCTTGCTATTGGAGAGATGCCTACAGGTCTTTCTGGTCCAACATTTGCATAACACATGGATTTAATTTCAAAGCATACATCACAAAAAAATCATAATACTCATAAAAATAAAAGTGAGTCTTACCAAGTGATTCATCCCAATCCTCTCCTTCCAGGAGTGGGAGGTCCAGATCACCAGTGAAATTTGTGCCAGAGTAGGGCTAGTCCTCCACGAAAATCAATTGTCAGCGGAGCCAATAAAAAAACTCTGGTCTCTAGGACATCTGTTGGCCGCCCCCTGACCTTGGCATTAGTGCTGCCCAACGGGCCATCCGTGGCTCCCGTGTTGGTGGTGTTGGGACTATCACTTCCTGTCGCTAGAAAACTGGTAGTCATTCCAGAAAGAACGATACCAGGATGGATCCATATCCGAACTAATTTAGTTTGGCCTTCTTGCATTTTGTCAGTTGAAGTTTCATATTGATCGTCACTGCCTCTGCCCAGTTGTAGAGGGTTGGTGTTAGACAGTTTACTGCAAGGAGAATATGTGTTTTTGTTGCTTCGTGTGGTGCTTGCGATCTCGCAGCTCGCGTGATGGTGTGTAGCACTAATTTTAGTGCCAAGTCCGAGATAGTTTGGATATCCACTTTCCCGCTTCCTGATCCTTTTCGTTCCCTTGGACATACCCTATCGATCACCATGCTCATGTTCTCCATGGTGGGTCGGGTGCCGGTCAGGAATTGTGTTACCCCCCTCCGTGACAATCCTGTTATAAAGTAAATGTCTGAAACATCAATTTCTGAGTTCCTGATCATGAAGAATGAATTTTTCCTGATCCTCATCCCAGATACTGATCAAGTATTGCAACAGCTCTGGTTGAGCTCTAAGGCACGGTGTCATGAAGAATTTTTCCATTCCACAGTCTCTGAGAGCTTCCATGAATCTCTCATTGTCCATGGAAAGCTCTTCTTCTTCATTGTGTTTCCGTTATTTCCATTCGATAACCATTTTGCTACTTTTATGCCTGTAAACATGTTCATATGAACTTCATTAGCCAGATTGAAAGCTTAAAATTTGTCAAAATTAGGCTTTCTTTCTTGCATTGTGAGCTTTAAAAGGTTTTCACGGTTGGTGTGACTGTTTGGGAAATAGTCACGCCAATGGGCGCGCCCCAGTTCAGAGAACTAGGCGATTGACGCGAGTCCGTGCCCGATACTCACACCAACCGTCATGCCCTACTTTTTACAAATTCCCCCATAAAATTCCAAATTTGGGGTTGAAGGTAATGAAAGAGGAATTAAAATTTAGGGAAGGATCTCGGCTCTTACCTGGAACTGATGGATTCGAGATTGATCTGCTGGATCGCCCGCAATCGTCGCCGCAAAATCACAGTTTGAAATGGGTAACTATTGCTCCACAAGAGGTAAAAGTGAAAAGTAATTATTTTTACCATTTTTGGCATTTTATAACTTTTCAGAACCATAATTAGGTTTTAAGACATATTTTTCTATTATTACATTATGTTATTTCGAGAAATGGGTTTTACGTTTGTTTCTTGTGGAAAGACAAGTCTTTAATGAGATAGTGAAGACGTAACGGGTTGTATTTTATACTTTTTTGGACTCGGTAAAAACATGAAAAAGTCACTACTGGAGTCATCTTTCAGCTCTTTTCTGACTCTCTAAAACTGAAAATATTGTCGAGCCTATTGTCATTTTGAACTTGTTAAATGGCTGCAAAATGATATCTACCCAGTATACATTTTACCCCTTTTTTGGGCTGGGATAGATTATTTATGAAAAAGGAATACCTTAGCCTATCACTACTAAGAGGTTCTCTCAGATATAATTTTCTACCTTTTCAGATCTAAGAGACTATTTACGAAAAAGGACATGCTGGAGTTTTCTTTTCTGCCTCTTTTAAAACTCTCTAAACATGAAAATATGCCGAGTTTTTCCTTTGTCAGACTCATTAAACCCTGATGACATCAGACATTGTCACCATGACGTTCACCGAGTTCCTCCTTCCTAGGGCTCGTAAAATGTATTGGGATGGATTTTTCTTAAGGACAAACTTACGTTGCAAGCACATGCTATCCCCTTCAAGCCATTTTTCCAAAAATAATTGGGGTACTTGCCAGAAATGGTGGGGGAAAATTGAACCAGTTTTTAGATGTGTTGGCAGCATGTCACTCTTGAACATGACACTCATCTGCATTCGTGTCGGGTTGGGGACATCTCATTTCGTTTTTTTTTGCCTCCATGGGTTTGGGTAATTAGTTTTTACCTCTCATCTACTCTTTTCCACGTCATCATGACCTTAGATCCCTTGATGTCAAATACTGCCAAATCCAGAGTCGTGTCGTTGATATGTTCAAGAGAAGTTTGCCTCTGCAGTTTTCAACCTTCCTCTGATCCTCTGTTGGTCCTGATTCATTATCATAATGTTCCTCTATCTCATGTCGATGATGTGGGAAAAATTATGGCCCTCCTTCAATCGGATCACTTCCTGTTGACTTCAACTCATTTTCCAGGAAGTTGATCTAGAGACTCCCTTTCGATACCTAGGAGCTTGCATGCCTCAATGGCAAGTTCTTCGCATTCGACGACATATCCACATCATTGGCCTTCAATCGAGTGATTCTATGGGTGTTCAACACCAGATCATTGTTCACATTCCATGGATTGTACCTATTGTACCTTGAGATCCATTGTCATTATTGGTGGTTTCTCTCGTGCATGTTAACAACTTTCATCATTGGCTGGTAATCAGGTGAATTTCTTGCATGTTCGACTTCAGCTCACATATTCGGATGCTTGAATTTGTACTCGTTCGGGTCGATATGGAGTACAAGACCCTGGGTTTTTTCTAATAAAATCCAGGCAGTGGGATATTATGGTTTATCATGACTTTATTACATGACTCATTTGATTAGATGGCTGCATCCATACCCGAGTCTATTTTTTGATCCTTATTGATGGATGGCTGCGTCCATACCTCGGATCTCAGTGTTTATGTACTCTTATATGGATGGATGCACCCATGCCACATGTTCATGTATCAGAGATATCAGTTGTATTTGTAATTGTAGGTCTTCCGACAACAGTGTTTGGTTCGAACGTGTTCTTGTAAAGAATTTCACCCCTTCCTCTCTCTCGGACCTCACTGTCCCTGCAATTCCCATTCTGCACATTGGAGGATCATTTTTGTAACAAAAAAAAAGTGTCATGCCTTGCAAAGACCATCATTTCATCCCTTTCCATGAGGACAACACTCCTTTTATTGACAATTTCCTGAATAGACCATCAGAAACACCTATTTTTTCCTTGGCGCTAGTAGACCATTATGCCCTCACAACAATGAGGAAGATTAACACTGGGCCCCACGCCCATTGGCGCTCTGTCCTAGTTATCTACCCGTGCCAACCTGTTTATGGAATGTTTTTTAAAAATAGAGGCGAAGTTTCCATCCTAAAAACTTCGTGGGCGAGTCATATTGAGTGGTTCGACTGAGTAACCACAACCTCCCTCCTTTGTCCTCTTGTTTCCACCTTTTGGGGAAACCTCCCAAGGGATAAGGCCTCCCTTCCACTATTGTAAGGATCCTAACCTCCTCCTCTCCCTCTATAAATAAATCCATCTTCCATTGATGAGCTAGCTGAACATATCATAGCTGAAAGGATAGCTGAAATGCTGAAGAGATTCCTTTACATCTTGCTAGAAGGATAGAATGAAAGAGACCCCTTGTTGAGAGAGCTTAGGCTTGTGTCTTCATCCTGTACGAATTCCCCGACTATCCATCTGGATGCGCTTCGACTGACCCACGCTGAAGGAGGCTGCGACATCAAGGCTCTAGTTGTAACTCTTTCTTCTATCAATACATATACATGACTATTGTCTGGTTCCCATCTTGCATTATGTGTTTTATTTGATGCATTATGCTTAACCCTCCTTGAATGGTTAGTTTATTATGAATGAAATCATTGTTTTGTATGTTTCTCTTGTTTGCTGATCTTCGTGCAGGTATTCGAGCACTATAGCAGAAGGAATGTGACCCTTCGAAGCAGAGAAAAAGAGGCCATCACCACCACAACCATGACAGCGTTGGACTTCAGGTAGGCCTATTTACCCTGTCGTGTTCATTAATTAATTAAGGAACCTACACTTTAGCTTGTCCCTTTGTTGCAATACCCACTCTAGGGCTAGAGGGATCGTCTCTGTCCGTAGAGAGGATTTACCTTACCAACAATGAGAATTAGTATTTAATAAAAACTACAGCTACATTTATATGTACATTGTAAACTATTAAGCTAAAAAAATGATTAAAATAAAATGTAATTTTCGAAAAGCTTCGAAATAGCACAATAAACTTTAAACTACAGCTACATTGATCTGTAAACTATTAAGCTTAAACCATTAAGCTAAAAAAATGATTAAAAGAAAATGTAATTTTTGAAAAGCTTTGAAATAACACAATAAACTTAAAACTACAACTACATCGATCTGTAAACTATTAAGCTAAAACAACGATTAAAAGTAAATCTAATTTTTGAAAACCTTCGAACTAACACAATAATTAATACTTATAATATATCGAGGCACTAGTGCCCTGCAACCCAACGATTCCCAGTTTGATGATCAATTGTTTGACCAAAACCAGCGGACAAAACCGTCAAAAAAAAGTGGAAGGACATATATTATTATTTACAATAACAGTTCACAATATCTAAACCCGTAACATAACATTTTGTTGTAAAATATCTAACCTAATTTTTTTCTGTTTACATATGCTTATTTGATATTGAATATACCTTAAGCCAAAATAGATCATAGATGAATTAACTAGAAATCAAGTAATCACTGGTAATCACTCACCAATGGCATTCTATCTTGATTTCTGCTACACAACCTCTTTGTTTCCTTCACAGTTCACTTATCTTTGCATTCTTTTTTCATATCCTATGTGAAAAAAGCAAGCATTCCATCTTCGCTTCTAGCAATTGCTTCAGAGGAAGAAGCTATGAGACAAAAGATGCAAAACTTGAATCATAAAGATGTTTGTTCTGCATAAACTCATCTTTTTTAGAGGTGTGTTGCAAGAGATTGAAAGCTAACCCAATGCAAACTCCGGCATCAATTGTCCCTGAATGGTATATCTGACCATGCACAAACTACCTGCTGGGAGTTCTGGCTATGTTTAGATCACTTCTGATGTCAATCCTAGAGCTTATCGGTCACACTACTATAACACAAACTGTTACGTATCTATCATATAGAATTGACATAGAGCTTTCATCATATCATAGAAGTAATGGGAATTGAACTTGCTTATTAAGCTAAAGTAAACACAGCTTCGTACACATAGGATATGGTTATAGTATGAACTAAACCACTACTTATTAAAATCTCAAAATTGCAGGAAAGGAGAAGTAGGGGAGCTAAAATTCAGTTGAGACAGTTAGTTGGGAGCAGAGCACCAGGAGTGGAGGATCTATAGAGGGAGCTATAAAAGAAGGTCATATCATACATGACCATAGGGATCGATGTCTCATCCCTCTTTAGTGAAATGGTCATGTGCTCTGCAACATCAGACATTGTGCTGAAGAAGATGTGTTATCTCTATGTGGGGAATTATGCAAGGGTTCATCCTGATTTAGCCCTCCTCACCATTAATTTCCTCTAGAAGGACAACTAGGATGACGATCCCATGATCAGAGGGGTTTCTTGTAGGAGTGTGTGCTCTCTGAGTGTCAAAAATCTCGTTGAATATCTCACGGTTCCTCTGAGAGCGGGACTTCAGGACAATAATAGCTATGTAAGGACAGTAGAAGCCATTGGGGTTCTCAAATTATACCATATTTCTCCCACCATGTGCACTGAATCTAATTTCCCCGTGGCTCTGAAGGCTCTTCTACTTCATGATCCTGATGCTCAGTTAAACTCACTGATGTTTTTTGATCCTCTTGTAACTGATTTTTTCTTCTCTTCATTGGGCATAATATGTCTCAAATGCATTTTGAATTGTAAATTATTGCAAATTATTCAAGAAACATGCCTTGAGGGTCTACACCTCGTAGATTGGATTTCGTATCCTGCACTTATATTAGGTTTCATCAATTTCAATTTCAATTTCTGCATATGGTGGAAAGTTTTAATTTTTATATATTTTGTGCCAGATGGACCTTGTTACCGTCTCATTACTTGTCCCCTGTTACTGTCTTAATACAGTACAACTAGCCTTATCAGATTCTGTTCACTGAAGCAACGAAGTCGAAGGAAGTATTATAATGATGGTGCTTTCTTTATTGATTATGGAGCCCACGTATCCTAGTTTAACATGCCTAGCCCATCATTACTTTGCTCTCCCATTAGGGCAGGGACTAGTTGCTCCACAACACTCCCTGTTTAAAAGATGTGATGGTGGAGTGAATCATTAGCTACAAAGCAAGGAAATGTTGGGATACATATTAGGAATTGGGACATTTCATGTTTTCTTATATACATCTTGGCATCCATATAATTGGGACATATATAGGATTTGAAGTATTTTAGCTTTTACTAAACCTATAATGCAATTATTATTGTCTAAATGGGTGCTATTTGTATTCAGATATATGTGTTTATGTGTTTGTTGTATGAATGGTCGCAATATTTTAGGATTTAAAGAATTTTATATATGAAAGAATATTTTGTATCCGTTCTTATTTTATATAGTTGAGTATACACTGCGATCACTGATGAATGGTTGATTGCATAATGCCAGGAGTGTTTGAAGCAATGAAAGTAATTAATGATAAAGTTTGTAATTAAAACACTTCAGATAGAGCTCAGTTTTGTCGAATGGATAATGTCTGTTTTGATGGAAGTATCACTAATGAATTTTATTGGAAGTAATCAATGGTAAAGTTTTTCATTGTTTCTAGAGGCATTCTACAACCCGGTATAGGATATATGTGTAGATGTAATGTAAGAAATGTAATGTGAGTAAACATTTGAAACGTGAGAGTATAGGGCACGTGTAGATGTGATAATCAATATAATTGTAATAATTAATATATTTGTAATACTTATCCAACACTCAAAAATTAGGTATGGTAAATAAATAAAAATGTAAATAAACCAGAGGTATGGTAAATAAATAAAACCTCTTTTTATACTTATTCCATATTAAAAAAAAAGTTTGGTAAATAAATAAAAATATAAACAAAACCCCTTTTTATACCAACTCCATATAAACCGAACCTATTTTTATACTAACTCCATAGGTTTGGTAAATAAATAAAAATATAGATAAACTACTCTATAAACCTCTTTATATTTAAGAAAATTCAAAAAAGAGGTTTTATTTAGGTGAAGACCATGGGACAAATACCAAGGGACAAATTATTATTAATACCATGGGCCAAATACCATATTTATAAAAGAGGTATGGTAAATAAATAAAAATATATAAAATAGGATTATAAATCAACATCTATAAATAAATTAGAGGTATGGTAAATAAATTAAACTTATTTACTAACACTCAAAAAATAGGTTTTATTTAGGTGAATGATATGGGCCAAATATCATGGCCAAAATATTATTAATACCTTGAAAAAAAAAAAATTATTACCCCTAATATTAATATTAACATATTATTATTATTATTATTATTAATAAATTTAATATTCATATTAATATATTATAATATTAATACTATTAAATTTAATAACTTTGTATTAATACAATATTAAATTTGTTATATTATAATATATATTAATATATCATGATATATATTAACTATAGATATATATGGGAGAGAAGAACAAAGACATAGAGTGATAGAGGTGGAGAGATAGGGGGAGTGACAAGGGAGAGATGGAGATAAACCGAATGAGAGGGGAGAGTAGGAATAAAGAGAGAGAGAGGAAGATGAGTGAGAGAGGTAGAGAAGGGTAAGAGAGGGAGACACAAAGATTCAGGGGGGAGAGAGGGATGGTGATAGTGAGAGGATAGGAGGGCAGAGAGAGAGAGATGGGGGAAGAGAGAGGGAGGTAGGAGAGAAAGGGAGAGAGAGGAAGGATGAGATAAATGACTTAAGAGAGAGGACGAGAGAGGGAGGGATAGAGAGATGGACTTGGAGGGGAGAGAGGGGGAAGAAGAAGGACATAGAGAGTGAGAAGTGGGGAGAGAGAGGGAGTGCCAAGGGATAGATGGAGAGAGAGTGTGTATGTTTAGGGGTGAGATAAAGAGAAAAATAAGGAGAGATAGAGCGAGAGGGAGTGACAGGGGAGAGATGGAGAGAGAGTGTGTATGTTTGGGGTTGATATAAAGAGGTGGAGGGAGATATAGATATATATGGAGCATGGAGAGAGGGAAGAATATTTATTGCGTTAGATGCATTGATTTTAGTGTAGATGGTGATTTCTAATCCTATTTGATTGCTTGCACTAGATGCATTGATTTTAGTGTAGATATTGATTTCTCATGATATTTGATTGCTTTCACTAGATGCATTGATTTCAATGTAGATGATTTATAATCTGATATGATTTCTTGCACTAAATCCATTGATTTCAGTGTAGATGGTGATTTCTAATCCTATTTGATTGCTTGCACTAGATGCATTGATTTCAATGTAGATGTTGATTTCTAATTATATTTGATTGCTTGCACTAACTGCATTGATTTCAGTGTAGGTGGTGATTTCTAATCCTATTTGATTGATTTCACTAAATGCATTAAAGTGTAGATGTTGGTTTCTAATCATATTTTCTTACTTGTACAACATGCATTGGTTTGAGTGTAGATGTTGATTTATAATTCTATTTGATTTCTTTCATTAGATGCATTGATTTCAGTGTAAAATTTGTTTTATAATCTTATTTGATTGCTTGCACTAGATGCATTTATTTCAATGTAGATGATTTCTAATCCTATTTGATTTCTTGCACTAAATGCATCGATTTTAGTGCAGATGGAAATTTCTAATCCTGTTTGATTGCTTGCACTAAATGCATTGATTTCAATGTAGATGTTGGTTTTTAATCCTATTTTCTTACTTGCACTAGATGCATTTATTTAAGTGTAGATGTTGATTTCTAGACATATTTGATTACTTGCATTAGATGCATTGATTTCAATGTAGATGTTGATTTCTGATTTGATGTAATTGGATGTATGATGGTACATTAATTTTAAAGTGATTGGATTAACAATGTGTATTGATTTCAGTGTAGGCATAAAAAAATATTGACAATGTACATTGATTTTTGTGTTATAGTAATTCATCCTATTAATATTGGAGAGCAAGAGAGACAACGTATGATGTTTACTACAACATCTTGAGCTAAATATTTAAATGGTTTACGATTTCAACCGTTATTTTCATATAATGACAAAACTAACAAGGGTGACAATAAGAATAATAGAAGAAAATAGTTTGAGATTGATCACAATCAAGACAATTTGTATTATTACATTTTCTAGCATTCATCACTATTATTGTCACTTTTGCATTTAAAATTTTTATTTCATTATTTTTCATTATTAAAGTTATAAACAATATTTATCATCTCACCAAATTGAGGTAACTAAGAAAATTTAGAATTAAAATGACCAGGTTAATCTCAGACATATTTAGCATATTTAAAATGATTATATTAATATTAGATATATTTACATATTATTGATAAAATTAATCATATCTTTGATATATTTTCCTTGGCCGCACACGACTGAAACCAACCTAGATCCATCTTAACTTTGGATCTATCAAGCGTCGAGAGGGATCAAATCTCTCGAGGTGCAAAAATTTCCTCAAGTTTTGCACTCAAAAAAGAGGATTGCACCTCAAGAGATTTGATACCTCTTGGTGCTTGATAGATTCAGAAAGTTGGATGGATTCAGGGTTGCTCAAAAAGGTTTTGTTTATATATATATATATATATATATATATATATATATATATATATATATATATATATATATATATATATATATATATATATATATATATATATATATATATATATATGGCTTTTATAGATTTTGGAGATTACTACTCATATTTACCTGAATTGATCACTTAAGTTATTAAATTTTCATAATGTATACTAAAAACTCAATTATATTATCCAAATACTTAACCATGGAACTTAATCTCAAGAATGTCAATAAAATTGAACTTGTGACCTCTCAATAACATAGATGCTTTAACAAGACTAAATCAATTGAATTAACCATCAAAACTTATTAGTTATATATATATAAAATAAGTTTTGAGAGTTATATATATGTTAGCATTTCAAAGAATTTCAAATTTAACTCACTAAATATGCATAATGGAAATCGTTGAATGGTTGAGTAAATAATGCTTGCAGTGATCGAAACAATCAATAATAAAATATGTGATTGATTTGATTGAATCTGTTTGTATCAATTATATATTATGGAAGCATATAAATGTTTATGCAGAAGAAGTAGTTTGACAAAGATATATGGGAATATGTGCGAATGTTAAAATTTGACTATGTTACAAATTATTAAATTTATTAAAAAATTTAAAAAGTAATTATAAGATTAGAAAGTTTAGATTTCAATAATTTTTTTAATATAAGGGTATGAGAATGGTTAATGGTAATTTATTCAACATAAGAATATTATTTATATTTTTAAAAGTTAGTGAAGTTCATTGGAAATTGAAAGTAAGACTTTACAATGGTAAGAAGCCCGTAATTCCTACATTGGAGTGCACAATTAATGCAGATTTAATTTTTTCAATTTTTAGAATATATACAGACTTTACATGAAGGGAAAATATGTATGAGACATGTGATTCCTTAAGGGAAAACATGTGTACCTAGTGAAACTCTCCTTAAAGTTGAATTAAGTGCAGTAAGCATACTAGACTAGATATATCTTTTCAAATAAAATAAGTCAATTATAACTAAATAATGTTATAATAGTTGTTGATGATCAACCCTATAAGCAATATGCTCACTAATTAATCAAGAGAGTTTGATGTAAAAGTAGCCTAGGGGTTTTAGAAATCATATCCACCAAAAAGAATATATAATCTAGTTTGTTGTTGAGTATTTATATGATTTGTTTTTAAGTCAACCTCATCTCAATGAGAGCCTTGATGTGCATCACTTATCAATTTAGAGGATTGAGGAAATATAGAGAGATTACAAGTTATATGTAACATAGTATATTTGGAAAGCTATTTAAAAATAATAATAATATAAGTGTTGTGTTCTAACATTTTTTTTTTATGTTTCTAAATAACTACTACTTTTAGATAAATATGTCATTTTTATCCCCAGAGTTATAATGTTGAAGTTTATAAATTAAAAATGCTTTAATACTTATTTAATTTAAAATTATTTAGTTATAAATATATTAAACCCTTATGTCAAAATAATAAATATTTAAAACAAATGACAAGAGACTTACTTTTCTTAACTAAAACAAAATAGTAATCCAAACCACACCCAAATCATAAAATAATTTAAACACAAATAAATATATTTTATTAGTCTTTGCATGCCAACCACATTTTTAGATTGAAAAAAAAAAATTAAAAACTTAGAAATAGAAAATTTTAATAATATGCACCTTGAGGTGTCACACCACTGCATACCCCTTATACAATTTATAAAATATTTTGATTTTCGAATAAATTAATAAATTACACCAAGATTAAATAATTTGAAAACCAAAAATTAATAATTTATATAAATTTTATAAAAGAAATAAATTGATATTTTTAACGTTTTTAAATTTTATTAAAACTAAATTAAAAATTACACTTTTGAATTATTACATCAATATATTTCAAATATTTGACAATTTTATAAAATATATTTATTTGATATATTTTAATGTGACAGCTAGTTTATGTGTTAACTAGTTGTTGACTAGTTGGTATGCTATTTTATTTTTTGGTAAAAGAACTTAAAACATTTCATTTTGGTGTTGAAGGATTTTTTGACAAATATGCGTTAACTTTATTTTGTGAAAGATGAATTAATTATGGAATAGAGATTCCATAAAAGTTAAAAAAAAAAAAACAAGAAAGTACCGATGGTAAATGTATTTCAAGAACTGAGAGGTGGTTGGATAGTTCAGACAGTTACCTTTCCTCTGGGGATAAAAGGACATTCCAGTGAGTTAAAGGGGTTCTGTTCTGAGAAGGAAAAAAGGGCAGAGAGAGAAATATTCCAGACTTGGTTGTGATCAGTCGAATACTCTGCACTCCTAAGGGTTTCTGGAAAGGAAAATTGGACTTGGAGTCCTGAGGTATCTTTCAAAACCTCTGTCAACCAACCCAACTCAGGAGTGGAGCACGGGGGAAGAGAAGGACGTAATCGCCTCTCTTATTGTTGGGCGGACATCATCAGTAGAGACCAAATAAGATAAGTACGCAAAGCTATTTATTCCATATATGAATTATAGAAAAGACCGAAAACATGAATTTAATCTTACAGTGTAAATGCCTAGAGAATTGAATATAAGCGCTGCAGAAAGGGAATAATAATTTCATTTCTTGTGTATATTATGTACTATAAATTATATCTTGAAAATAATCTAATTAGCAGAAGTATTTAGATATATTTTTATACATATGCATGGGTAGAAGAAAGAATTTCCTGTACTTCAGATATAAATAAAGAATCTATAGAATTGTTGAAGAAAAGAATTCAGTAAGCAAAGAAATAATCCATGTAATGTAAATATTTTAGAATTCATATTTCCCAAGGTCACAGACTCAGAAAATAAACCCGAATAACAGAGCTAAAAACCCGTAACAGAAAATCTAGAAGAGAACTGTTAGACCCAATTCTAGAAGAATTTGGACTCTAGGTCAGGTCGCTCTTCATAAAATTAAACTATACACAGACAGGAAACGATGTTCTGGTCATCATCCAAACCTGAAATTAAGGAAAGAGATAATAACAGCTACTCTAGTACATTATATAACTTCCGCAGTCTAAGAGTAACCTTTAATTTCAAATTAAGCAGAAAACAAGAATGCTGTCTGAATGAAAAGCAAATGTATTTTTATGGGAAACAGAGAAATACTGTAAGAACATGAATAAACCAGTATAAATGATCCATTAGGCTCAAAGAAACTGGAGGGAACTTATATTAAAAACAAGACTGCAAATTCATGCCTAGTTGGAGACTGGTGCTACACAAAATAGGCTTATGTCGAATTCGAGCTAAAGAAAAGACAACATTTTGTAAACATAAACATGAATTATAAGTATAGGCGGCTAGAACCTGCCTATAACAGTATTTCCATTATCATAAATTAAAATAACTACAGAAAACGCTTGAATTCAAATAACACTATAGAATCATTTACATTAAGATTTAAACAGTACATGAAAAACTCGAAGGTTACAGGAGTAACTTAAAACAATATTTCACGGTGGAATGGCCACATTATAACAAGAATCTGGGTAAGAAGCTTTGAAAACCACAAAGACTCGTATGGTGCCAAATGAAACAAATCCGACCACTGAAACCATTGTGTAGAGCTATTCTAGCTGCTATCGGTTGGCACGAATCAGGAATAACGCTCAATTTACTTCCAAATTAAGAATCGTGCTCTCGACACCTAATAGGGAAAGAAGCATGAAATAACTGTGAATGAAATAAGTTTAATAGGGTATTCATAGCCATAGCCGAGACAGAGAACTTGAAAGGAACCGTGAAGAAAGGGTTACCTGCAAAAAAAACAACCTTGTACCATTAAAAGCCGAAACATAAAAAATAAAATGAGAACAAAAATAACAATAATAATTACAACTAGAAGGGCCAGGTTGAAATAAAAACGAGCAATTACCTGTAGGATGGGGCCCGGTCCAAAAGATTTAGCTAGATATGGAAACAAAACAAGAAAACCCCGTCAGCTTCTTTGAAGAATGGTAATGAAAAAAAACAAATCTAGACACAAAGGAAAAGAAGGGAAGTTCCAGGATTGGGGGTGACGTGCATACCTGGTGAGGGGCTCCTCTGGGGTTGAAAGTGCAAAGCCATAACCCATAAAACTAGAGTAGAGCTATGGAAACAAATAAAGGTTTAACCGCAAACCGAGAAAACGAATACCACTCATGAAAAACAATAAAACCCTTGCACAAATTTGAAATATAAATCACCCATTGAGAAAATGGGTAAGCCATAATAAATACTTGTAGACTCAACAGTGGGACTCATGGGAACCCAAAAGTGAAACACCTACGAGTGCAGACATCATGGATGCGGAGCTTACAGAGCTCTCGGCAAGAAAAAAGGAAAAAAATGAAACCAAAACCGTTAGAGCGATGGGAGTAGTACCCTAAGAGGTTCCAAGTCCACCTCCACTGTCGATTATAGGGTTTCAAATCGAAGGGTGAAAATTGAGACAGGCGACTAGCCCAAAGCCCAATAAAATATTTCCATAGGGATCATTAACCTTCAGATTGGTGAGAATGATATGCCGAATAAAACTCAAATCTTAACAATCAATTCAGTTGGAATATGCAATTAATATTAGTGTGCAGTACAACAGAAACTCGATCATGGGTTACGCGAGGGTCAAGGACCATTAAGTTTCCAACCAAAACCATAGTATACAACCGAGTTATTAGATGGCACTTACATTAATCAAAACACTTTAATACACATTTAAAACTATGTAAGACATGTGATAGCATAGATGAAAGGGTTTAGAAGATGTTAGTAAAATATTAAATTTTTTTTTATGATGGATGTTACAAGTGGTATCAGATCAGCGTTCATATGGTGGGACCCTAAGGGTCACCTAACAATTTAAGATGTGTGTATACTGATGCACAGAAAATAAGTAGTACCGCAAGGGACAACATGAGAGGGAGATCGACATAGCAAATGCCTCAGAATACTAGGGAAACTACACCTCAAGCACAACCAGAAATGAACCCCGAGATGTGGATTCAACTGAGTCTAGATCAACACTAGCTAAGTAGTAGATTGCTGGAGGAGCAACAGCACCAGAACAAAATACTGTTAAGTAATGTGCATAAGTTTCCGGAGGAAAATGGTCCATGTGAGAAGTGAAAATGAATGTTTGATGCAAGAACAGGAAAGGATACTTAAGAGCCTTTCCGACAAGCAGAATGAAGGGGTGTTACAACCCAGTCCCGATTGGGGGATGCAAGAAGAGAACGAACGACAAACTAAAGACCAAACCACAAACAAAATGGGCAGGATCCCTTCACAGCGAAGCAAAAAAAACATAAACTATAATGAAGCATGTAGAAATTGTATAACATATGCATGTATATATCTAGATTCTCCTAATCTAACAATATTTATCTTCTTGCTAAATACAGAATCCTTCCATTGTTAATCTTTTGCGGAAATTTAAACTCAATTGCAAAACACATGAAGTAATAAAAAAAATCGCACATAACACAGTTGTTTAATGGGAAATCCTGAAGCTAAAAACCCCAACTATCATATATTATGTATCATGGAGATCCTGTAATAATCTCATACAAAGCTTAGTACATCAAGCTCTCAGTATAATACAATCGTCACACACTACCTGAAGAAATCTGCAAATCCATGCACTGATTTCTGCCCCTTGAGAGTCTTGCCTCCACTGCGCAATCCCTGTTGAAGAAGACCCCTAAATGATTTCAAATTGGCCTTGCCTTGACTGCGCAATCCTCATTGGAAACTCCAATGTGTGTGTGATGAAATCAATGCATCACTATAGTCACAACAGATAGTCCATCTTACCCTTTCATCTATCTCTCCACGAGGTCTCCACTGGAACTGACATGCACTGCAGTTAACTGTTGTATTTGTTCAGTTGATTAGTGAGTTATTATTTGTGAATTAATTAACTAACTAATTCACTCCACTCTCACTAGTGTATCATTTAGTTAGACTAGATACAACTAGCTCAGCTGAGTTTAACTCCATTAATTGAGTTAAACTGAATAACAACTCCATGAACTACTCTTCCAAATCTGTCATAACTTTGGCACTTCAGTTCTAACTGAGTCCTCCATGCATGAACCACCAGTAAACCCTAGGAATTGCGTAACTACTTCAGCCCACTGATTTTCCAAATCTGTTCACTGAAATAAAGTGCTCCAAGAGAATAATTTGTTGTTTATTGTCAAATTATTATTAAGAGCTAATAATAATCGACATGCATCTATTTTTAGATTGGCGATCTATAAATAGACTTCGCCCAATATTCTAAAAATAGAATTTCATCTATTTTTCCAACTTGACCAACCATCCACAAATAGCATCCTGCAACATCTGAAATATGATCACCATGTCTAAAAATAGACTTACACCTAAAAATAGCCTGCGGGCCCACTTAGTGAAGGTGACTGATTTTCACTAAGCTTCATCATATTGTTGAATATCAACACTCCCTCTCAACAAGATAGGGATTATCCTTCACCCCGATCCTGCCTCTATGGTATTCAAATTTGCTCTTGGTGAGTGCCTTCGTCAGAATGTCTGCATCTTGATCTTCCATAGGAATGTAATGAAGCAACATGACCTTCTGCTGCACACAATCTCTAATATGATGATACCAGATATCAATATTTTTAGATCTATCATGAAACAGAGGATTAATCAAGAGTTTAATGCAACTCTGATTATCACAATGTATCATTGTAGGATCTAAATGTGAACCGAACAAACCGACCATGATCTTCCTCATCCAGATAGCCTCACATGTAGCTCGACTCGCTGCCATGTATTCTGCTTCCGCTGAATTGAGTGCCATGGATCTTTGTTTCCTACTGTACCAAGAAAATGTTGTAGATCTGATACTGAAAATCCCTCCTGATGTGCTCTTTCTGTCCGTTGGGCTGCCTGCCCAATTTGCATTAGTGAAGCCATGCAACTTCACCTCATATGTCTGTTTGTACCATAATCCATACTCAAATGTGCCCCTGAGATACCTCAAGACATGCTTGTCTGCCTTCCAAAAGAGCTTGGCAGGCTTAACCATCGCTTGTGAAAGCTAGTTCATCGCACAGCATATGTCCAGTCTTGTATTAACTAAATACATGAGCGAACCCACCAACTGTCGATAAACAGTGGCATCCACTGCCTCTGCCGATGTAGCATCCTCTTTCATCCAATTTCCTGGAAGAGGAGTGTCGATAGGCTTGTAGCCTTGCATGTGAAACTTCTCCAGTATCTCTCGAGCATACTTGCCTTTAGACACAAACATTTCACCTTCCCGCTGCCATATTTCCAATCTAAAGAAATAATGAAGGAGGCCCAAAACCTTCATCTCGAACTCCTTTGAAAGATCTTCCTTGCATGAGTGTATCAACTGCTCATCACCCATTAGTATTAAATCATCAACATAAAGAACAATGATTAAAAACTTACCCTCCACCACAATTTGGTACAGGTTTTCATCCGCCTCACTCTTGGTGAAACCAAGTCCAGTGAAATAGCTGTCGATTCGGGTGTACCAAGTACGAGGTGCTTATTTCAGCCCATACAACGCTCTTTTGAGCCTACACACATGCGACTAGCTACTAAATATTTTTAATCCTTCAGGCTGCTCAATGTACACTTCTTCCTCAATGATCCCATTAAGGAACACAGTCTTCACATCCATCTGATGAATGTGCCAACCCATCTGCGCTGAGAGAGCAAGGATGGTCCTTATGGAATAATACTGTGCGATAGGTGCAATGGTTTCTTCATCATAAATCCCCTCAATCTGTGAGAAGCCCCGGGCAACAAATATTGCCTTATACTTCTCGACTCCCCCATCAACAGCTTGCTTTACCTTGTAGATCCATCTCGATCCTACCACTGATTTTCCCACTGGCCTTGGAACAATCTCCCAAGCATTGTTTCTGATAATGGAGTCATACTCCTCCACCATGGCATCTACCCATGTGGGCTCCTGCACTGCTTCTTCAAAAGAAGATGGATCTATGGCTCTATCACAATACACTTGCTCATAAGATCCATGTATCCAGTAAATCAGTCAGGTGACTGTCTCTGTCTACGTTGTGATGTAGGGACTCCTACATTTTGTGCTGCATCAAGCTTCAGTATCTCAGCTTCTGTGGTTCACTTCCTAGTAGTTTTGATGTTTGGTTCTGCATGAGTGAACTCCTCCACTCCGTGAAATTCCTCCCGTGGCTAATCCACATCTGGAGGTTCATCTTTCAGAACTGGCAGTTCCTCCACTGCATGCAAGTCTAGCTCCCTCTCAAGTATAGCTCGTGCAGCACCCACGATCATTTTGTTCTTCCTCTCCGCAACCCCATTCTGCTGTGGGTTATGAGGCGCTATGAGTTCTCTTCGAATTCCTTCTTTTCTACAGAAGTCTTTGAATTCACTCGAGATATATTCACCACCATTATCGCTCCGCAGAGCCTTCACTTGCTTCCCCGACTCCTTCTCCACCAATGCTTTAAAATCACAGAATTTTGAGAATGTTTCACTCTTATTCTACATGAACAAGATCTAGCATCTACGAGAATAGTCATCAACAAAAATAACATAATACCGGTGTTTTGCTATTGAAGCAACTGAGAAAGGTCCACACACGTCTGTGTGAATTCTCTCAAGGATCACCGAAGCACGGTTCTCCTTCTCATGAAAGGTGGTCTTCACAAACTTACCCATAGTACATCCCTTGCACAGATCTGATTGCGCAAGAGTGCCCTTGGGAAGTCCAGTATAAATTTGCTACAAAATATTCAAAGCGCCATGGTGAATATGGCCCAATCTCTTGTGCCATAATTCGCCCTCATCCCAGCTCACCACTTCTTCTGCTTTTCCCATCATTGCAGCGCAACCATCTACCTCCATCCTGTAGATATTCTTAACTCGAATCCTTATTCTCTTGGTTTGACCCATTGTTTTATGTTGCAAGAAAGATTTTCCATCGCTAAAAATGACGTCATAACCTCTGTCTTCCAACGTTGCGACCGAGACCAAGTTCTTCTTCAGACCTGGAACATGCATAACATCTTTCAACAAAAATGGATTACCTGACTCCTGCTCAAAGGTAATGGTCCCAATGCCGGTTGCACTGTATCGATCATCGTCGCCCATCTCTATATGCATTTGGAGATCCTTCTCCTCCAAGTCACTAAACAACTCCTTGTATCCCGTCATATGGAAAGACACACCACTATCAAGATATCACACCGATCCCATTGCGCTTGTAACCAAGCATGTGATCAAAGAGAAATAAAATTCAAATTGTGAGGCTAAGGCCTCACCCGCTGCAGCTCCAACAGCCTTCTTGTTCTTCTTCTTTTGTGGGAAGTTAGTGGCAAAATGCCCATGTTCATGACAGTGAAAACACTTCACCTTGGACAAATCCTGCTTCTTTCCTCTAGCCTCGGATTTTGAAGGGAATTTTTTCCCCTTCCCTTTCCTTGATTTGGTAGCCAAAGAGAAATTCTCTTCATCTTCATTCTTTGATGAAGAGCCATCCTTGGTACTTCACCTTATCTCCTCCTGCACAAGATCTGACCAAAGTCGCTCCCAACTCGGTAGTTTGTCCTGTCCATTGACAGAGTATTTGTAGCTATGCAAACTCTTCGGAAGCCCAAGGAGAGCCAATATCACCAAGTCATCATCAAAAATAGTACTCCCCACACTTCCCATTTCATCCCTACAGTGGACAAACTTTGTGAGATATTTTGGAATATTTTTGCCCTTCTCTATTTTTATTTTTCTGAGCTTATCTTTTAGCACCAACTTCCTCTGGTCACTGCTGATTTGGAACAAATCTGTCAAAGCCTTCCACATTGCAAATGGAGTGGCTTTCTCGTGAAGGATGGACAAAATATGGTCCTTCACACCTTCCAACAGAATTCTTCTTGTCTTTGCTACCTTATTTTTCCATGCGTCAAGTAATGCAGCATCGCTAGAACCCAGCTTAGGAACATCGCTATTGATGAACTCCTTCAGTCCATTATCTTCCAGCACCACCTCCATCCTATCCTTCCAGGCTATGTAATTCGAGCTTCCCTCAAGGGCATACTCCAATCGCAACCCATTGAAAGACATTTCAATGTATACTCAACTATTGCACCAAGAAATTTCTGCAGCAAATTCGAATTTTCCACCAGCACAAACTCAACAATTCTTCACAATTGCAATCTTCAAGAATTAACATTGCTCTAATACCATGTAGAAATTATATAACATATGAATGTATATATCCATATTCTCCTGATCTAACAATATTTATCTTCTTGCTAAATACAAAATCCTTCCACTGTTAATCTTTTGCAGAAATTTAAAACTCAATTGCAAAACGCATGAAGCAATAAAAACAATCGCACATAACATAGTTGTTTAATGGGAAATCCTGAAGCTAAAAACCCCAACTATCATATATTATGTATCATGGAGATCATGTAACAATTTCATACAAATCTTATTACATCAAGCTCTTAGTACAATACAATCGTCACACACTATCTGAAGAAACCTACAAATCCATGCATTGATTTCTACCCCCTGATAGCCTTGCCTCCACTATGCAATCCCTGTTGAAGAAGACCCCTGAATGAATTCGAATTTGCCTTGCCTTGCTGCGCAATCCTCATTGGAAACTCCAATGTGTGTGTGATGCAATCAATGCATCACTATAGTCATAACAGATAGTCCATCTCACCCTTTCACCTATCTCTCCACTGGGTCTCCACTAGAACTGAAATGCACTCTAGTTAAATGTTGTATTTGTTCAGTTTATTAGTGAGTTATTATTTGTGAATTAATTAACTAATTAATTCACTCCACTCTCACTAGTGTATCATTCATTTAGAATAGATACAATTAGCTCAACTGAGTTTAACTCCATTAACCGAGTTAAACTGAATAACAACTCCATGAACTACTCTTCCAAATCTGTCATAACTTTTCCACTTCAGTGCTAACTGAGTCCTCCATGCATGAACCACCAGTAAACCCTAGGAATTGTGTAATTCCTTCAGTCCACTGATTTTCCAAATATGTTCACTAAAATAAAGTGCTCCAAGAGAATAAGTTGTTGTTTATTTTCGGATTATTATTAAGAGCTAATAATAACCGAAATGCATCTATTTTTAGATTGATGATCTATAAATAGACTTCGCCCAATATTCTAAAAATAGAATTTCATCTATTTTTCCAACTTGACCAACCATCCACAAATAGCATCCTGCAACTTCTGAAATATGATCACCATGTCTAAAAATAGACTTACACCTAAAAATGGCTTGCGGGCCCACTTAGTGAAGGTGACTGATTTTCACTAAGCTTCATCATCTTGTTGAATCTCAACAAGGCAGAGTCTGGTAATGTGTCAGATCAACAAGAAGTTAAGAAGAAAAAAGTGGAGCTTCAAGGTGAGTTTCGAAAAATAAAACCACCTACATTTGATGGAAAAGCTAAGGAAGTGGCAGAGGATTGGTTGATAAATATGAATAAATATTTCCAAGTGTACGAGTACAACAACAACTTAAAAGCCAGATTAACCATATATCAGTTGAGAGAAAAATCCACCTTGTGGTGGGAGGAATTAAAGAATGTTTGCAACATTTAAGAACAAGATGTTACATGGGAATCATTCGAGCAATATTTAAAAGATAAGTATTTGACAGAACATTTTTATGACGAAAAATCTAGAGAATTCCATAACTTAAAACTGGGTCAAATGACTATGGATGAATTTATTACTAAGTTCACCTCCCTGTTAAGATATGTTCCATACCTCAGAGATGAAAAGGCTAAGGTTCAAATATTTCTGAGAAGTCTGCCAACCCATATGAAGGAACGAATCAAGTTCGTAAATCCTAGAACCATGGACGAAGCCATTCATGGCACAAATGTGCTACTAGCAATCCAAGGCAAAGGGGGAAGTGGGAAAAATTTGGTAGCCAAAAAAAGGACAGAAAAATAGCTCAAACTTCAAGGGTGCTAGAAGTAATCATTTTAAGAATTTTGCACGAAGTTTTGTAAGCAATCAGTTTGGCAGAAATCATCAAAGAACCCGATGGCCAGCTGAAGAGAGGCCTATAGAAGCTTCTATCAAACCTGAACAATGACAAGTTTCCAAGCCACCTTAGCAATGTTGGGGGTGTGGTGAGGCACATTATTATAAAAATTTCCCACAGCGAGGAAGAATCAAAACAGTTGCTAATTTGCAGGAAGCTTCTACAGTGGGGGATGTCGCTCGAAACATACCTCAGATCAACACAACGTTAGAGGATTGTCAGGCATATTATTAGCCAAGAATGATAGAGTTGGAAGGTAAGTTACTGTCTCAGTCTGTTTATATTTTGGTTGACCTTGGTGCAATTTTAAGCTATGTAAATCCCAAAATTGTACAAATATGTAAATCAAAAGGTCAGAAATTCAAAAATCCTTGGCTGGTACAGCTAGCCACAGGAGAAAAAAGAAAAGTAAGTGCCAAGATTCCAGATTGCACCTTAGAAATAGGAAGTTAGTAGTTAAATATGGACTTGAATATATTTCCACCAGGATCCTATGATGTGTTGTTGGGCATGGATTGGCTGGAAAAACACTGGATGTTAGTGGACTATAAAGAAAAGATTATATATTATAGGATGCAAGATGGAACATGCAATGAAATTCAAGGAATTAAGAAGCCGCTAAAGTTGCGACCTATTACATCATCCCAAATCAACAAATGTATTAAGAAGGGATGTCAGATATATGCCATCCAAGTAGGGTATACTAATTCCAAGGAAAAGGCTCCTATGATGGAAAATATATCAGTGGTACAGGACTTCATCGATGTATTTCCAGAAGATGTACACGGATTACCCCCAAGAAGAGATATAGACTTCACCATTGAGTTAATGCCAAGAGCGTCACTGGTTTCAAGGGCTCGATACAGAATGAGTATTCCGGAACTAACATGATTAAAAATGAAATTGCAGGAGTTGTTGGAAAAAGGGTATATACGACCGAGTGTGTCCCCTTGTGGAGCACCAGTGTTGTTTGTGAAGAAGAAAGATGGAAATATACGGATGTGCATGGATTATAAACAACTCAATAAGCTGACAGTAGAAAACAAATATCCTTTACCATGGATTTATGACTTGTTTGATTAGGTGAAGGGGGCCACGAGAAGGATTGATGACTTGTTTGATCAAGTGAAGGGGGCCACAATCTTCTCGAAAATAAATTTAAGATAGGGGTATCACCAGATCTGGATAAAAGATTAATATATTTACAAGACTGACTTTCGTACCAGATACATGCATTATGAATTTGAGGTATTACGTTTCAGTTTAACTAATGCACCAACAACATTTATGAGGTTGATGCATGGAATATTTCATCCTTTCCTAGAAATTTTTGTGCTAATATTTATCGATGATATTTTAATTTATTCGAAGAATCAGGAAGAGCACAAGGAGCATCTAAGAATAGTGTTGGAAATGTTAAGGAAACATCAATTGTACGCTAAATTCAGAAAATGTGATTTCTTCAAGAAAGAAATTCAATATCTAGGTCATGTTATCTCAGCTGAGAGAATAGTTGTAGACCCAGAGAAGATTAAAATGATTATGGAATGGCAAGTTCCCAAAAATGTGGCAGATATCCGATCCTTTATGGGATTGGCTGAATACTACCGACGGTTCATTGAGGGGTTCTCCAAAATCGCTTTTCCAATTACTTTCTTACAAAGGAAAGGAAAAGTATTCAAGTGGACTTCTGAATGCCATAATAGTTTTGAGAGGTTAAAACATTTGTTAACCACTGCCCCTGTACTGAGAGTGGCTGACTCTAATAAGGAATTTGAGGTATGTACTGACACTTGCAAAGAAGGCGTTGGGGCAGTATTATCGCAGGAAGGTAAAGTAGTTTCCTAAAAATCAAGGAAACTAAAATAGCATGAGCAAATATATTCAACCTACGATTTAGAGCCGACAGTAGTAGTGTACACACTCCGGATATGGAGGCACTACTTATAGGGAAAAAGTTTGTGCTGAAAACCGACCACAACAGTTTAACCATCTATTTTAAACAAGCTGATCTAAACGCTCGTTAGGCAAGATGGAATGCTTTCTTAAGCGAGTTTGACATGGAAATCCAACATGTTAAAGGTAAAGAAAATCGGGTGGTGGATGCCTTGAGAAGAAAATTTCACTGTGTCTATGAGCTTTGCTATAACCAAGTTGAATGTAAATTTTATGATCAAATAAAGGAAGAAGCCAGGAAGGATCTTGAATATCAGTTTGTATCCTGAATATCATTTTTTATGGCAGCAAATGGAGGAGGATAGAAGACAAGGAATGACTAGTGATTATGAAATTAGCAAAGAACAATTTCTGACATTCAAGGGAAAAATATATATTCCAAACAGAATGGAATTGAAGGAGCTGATTATGAATGAATATCACCAAAGCAATTATTCAGGATACTCAGGATACCATAAAATGTTGACAACGATTAAAAAGATTTATTTTTGGCCTGGCATGCGTAAAAACATTGCTGAATATTTAACCAAATGTTTGGAATGTCAACAGCTTAAGGTGGAGCATCAACATCCAGCTGGATTGTTGTATCCCATACCATTGCTTGAATGGAAATGGGAGGTTATATCCCTGGATTTCATTATTGGTTTACCAAGATCCAAAAAACACATTGACTCCATTATGGTGGTAATGGATAGGCTAAGCAAGGTTGCACACTTTATACCAGTACAGTCCACATAAAAAACAGTGTAAATAGTTGATATCTTTATGAGAGAAATCTTCAGATTGCACGACATACCTAAAACAGTCATATCAGACAGGGATGTGAAATTTACTTCTGCATTCTGGAAGACTTTGTTCACAGGGTTAGGAACCCAAATTAATTTTAGCACAGCTTATCATCCTTAGACAGATGGACAAACTGAGTAGGTGAACCAAATTTTGGAGGACATGTTGCGCATGTACGTGATGCAACAACCCACCAGATGGAAGGACTACTTGCAACTAGTAGAATTTTCATACAACAATGGGTACCAGGAGTCACTTAAGATGAGTCCCTTCGACGATTTATATGGGAGGCAGTGTCACACTCCTATCAATTGGAGCAACCCCGAAACTAAGTTGATGCTTGGACCAGAGATGCTGGCCGATATGGAATCGAAGGTAAGAAAGATCAGACAAAATTTAAGAGCTGCACAAGACTTGCAGAGATTGTATGCAGACAAGAAGAGGAATTATCGAGAATTCGCAGTGGGCGATCATGTGTATGTAAGAATTAAACCAAAGAGGATCACGCTAAGGTGGGCCTCTTGTGCCAAGTTGGCTCCCTCATTCTGTGGACCTTTTCAGGTTTTGGAAAGGGTGGGGCCTGTGGCATATCGGTTGGCTTTACCCAACCATATCAAAGTGCACAATGTGTTCCATGTATCTTTACTGAAGAAATATGTGCATGACCTGAAGCATGTTATTCATTGGAAAAGCATCTAGGTAGGTAAGATTAAATATCTTAACTGGAAGTACAAATTTTTTTATGAGAATATAATTGGTTTCGATTGATTGCAGGTTGAACCGGGCGACGAATTTCTGGTCGAATCTCAATGTATACTTGACCGGAGAGAAATAATGCTCCAGAGATGAGCCATCACCCAGGTTAAAGTGCATTGGAAGCACTTCAGCTCGAAAGAGGCTACCTGGGAGGATGAAGGATTTGTACGTGAGACGTATCTGGAATTATTTTCCGAGTTGGAGTGAAACACCGGGGACGATGTTTACTTCCATAGGGGGAAGTTGTGACAGCCAGTCTATGTGTTAACTAGTTATTGACTAGTTGTTATGCTATTTCATTTTTTGTTAAAAGAACTTAAAGCTTTTCATTTTGGTGTTGAAGGATTTCTTGACAAATATGGGTTAACTTTATTTTGTGAAAGATGAATTAATTATGGAATAGAGATTACATAAAAGTTAAAAAAATAAGAAAGTATCGATGGTAAATGTATTCCAAGAACTGAGAGGTGGTTGGACAGTTCAGACAGTTACCTTTCCTCTGGGGATAAAAGGACATCCTAGTGAGGTAAAGGGGTTCTGTTTTGAGAAGGAGAAAAGGGAAGAGAGAGAAAGATTCCAGACTTGGTTGTGATCAGTGGAATACTCTGTACTCCTAAGGGTTTCTGGAAAGGAAGACTGGACTTGGAGTCCTTGGGTCTCTTTCTTAACCTCTGTCAACCAACCCAACTCAGGAGTGGAGCACGGGGGAAGAGAAGGACGTAATCGCCTCTCATATGGTTGGGTGGACATCATCAGTAGCGACCAGATAAGATAAGTACGCAAAGTTATTTATTCCAGATATGATTTATAGAAAACACTGAAAATAAGAATTTAATCTTACTGTGTAAATTCCTAGAGAATTGAATATAAGCAATGCAGACAAGGAATAATAATTTCATTTCTTGTGTATATTTTGTGTTAGAAATTATATCTTGAAAATAATCTAATTAGAAGAAGTATTCAAATATATTTTTATACATATGCATGGGCAGAAGAAAGAAGTTCCTGTACTTCAGATATAAATAAATAATATGCAGAACTGTTGAAGAAAAGAATTCAGTAAGCAGAGAAATAATCCATGTAATGTAAATATTTTAGAATTCATATTTCTGCAAGGTCACAGACTCAGAAAAATAACCCGAATAATAGAGCTAAAAACCTGTAACAGAAAATCTGGAAGAGAACTGTTAGACCCAAGTCTGGAAGAATCTGGACTCTAGGTCAGGTCGCTCTTCCTGAAATTAAACTATACACAGACAGGAAACGATGGTCTAGTCATCATCCAAACCTGAAATTAAGGAAAGAGCTAATAACAGCTACTCTAGTACATGATATAACTTCCGTAGTCTAAGAGTAACCTTTATTTTCAAATTAATCAGAAAACAAGAATGTTGTCAGAATGACAAGAAAATGTATTTATATGGGAAACAGAGAAATACTATAAGAACATGAATAAACCAGTATAAAGAATCCATTATGCTCAGAGAAACTGGAGGAAACTTATATTAAAAACAAGAATGTAAATTCATGCCCAATTGGAGACTAGTGCTACACAAAATAGGCTTATGCCAAATTCAAGCTAAATAAAAGACAATGTTTTTTAAACATAAACATGAATTATAAGTATAGGCGGTTCGAAACTACCTAGAACAATATTTCCATTATCATAAATTAAAAGAACTACAAAAAACGCTTGAATTCAAATAGCACTGTAGAATTGTTTACATTCAGATTTATAAAATACATGCAAAACCCGAAGGTTACAGGAGTAAATTAAAACAATAGTTCACGGCGAAATGGCCACACATAACAAGAATTCGGCTAAGAAGCTTTGAAAACCATAAAGACTCGTATGGTGTCAAATGAAACAAATCCGACCACTGAAACCACTGTGTAGAGCTAGTCTAGCTGCTACCGATTGGCACGAATCAGGAATAACGCTCAGTTTATTTCCAAATTAAGAATTGTGCTCTCGACACCCGAAAGGGAAAGAAGCATGAAATAATTGTGAAAGAAATAAGTTTAAGAGGGTATTCGCAGCCATATCCGAGACAGAGAACTTGAAAGGAACCGTGAATAAAGGGTTACCTGCAAAAAAAAACAACCTTGTACCATTAAAAGCCGAAACTGAGATTATAAAACGAGGACAAGAAATAACATTAGTAATTACAACTGGAAGGGCTAGGTTGAAAGAAAAATGAGCAATTACCTGTAGGATGGGGTCTGGACCACAAGATTTAGCTGGATATGGAAACAAAACAAGAAAACCCCATTAGCTTCTTTGAAGAGTGGTAATGAAAAAAAAACAAATCTAGACGCAAAGGAAAAGAAGGGAAGTTCCAAGATTGGGGGTGGCATGCATACTTGGAGAGGGACTCCTCTTGGGTTGAAAGCGCGAAGCCATAACCCAGAAAACTAAAGTAGAGTTGTGGAAACAAATAAAGGTTTAACCCCAAACTGTGAAAATGAATACCACTCATGAAAAACAATAAAACCCTTGCACAGCTTTGAAAGATAAATTACCCATTGAGAAAATGGGTAAGCCATAATAAATACCTGTAGATGCAACAGTGGGATTCATGGGGACCTAGAAGTGAAACACCTGCGAATGCAGACTTCATGGACGCGAATATTGCAGAGCTCTCGGCAAGCATAGAGGCGAAAAATGAAACCAAAACCGTTAGAGCGATGGGGGTAGTACCCTAAGCGGTTCCAAGTCCACCTCCACCGTCGATTATAGGGTTTCAAATCGAAGGGCGAAGATTGAGACAGGCGGCTAGCCCAAAGCCCAACAAAATATTTTCGTAGGGAATCATTAACCTTGAGATTGGAGAATGATATGCCGAATAAAGCTCAAATCTTAACAATCAATTCAATCAAAATATGCAATTAAGATTAGTGTGCAGTATAGTGGAAACTCAATCATGGGTTACGTGAGGGTCGAGGACCATTAATTTTCCAACCAAGACCATAGTATACAACTGAGTTATGAGTTGGCACTTACATTAATCAAAACACTTTAATACACCTTTAAAACTATGTAAGACATGTGATAACATAGATGAAACGGTTTAGAAGATGTTAGTAAAATATTCAATTTTTTTTATGAGGAGTTGTCTAATAAGACAGAGGAATTGCCCGGACGACCAAAATTGACCAGACTCCGGGCCAATTTTTTTTAAGAAATCTTATAGTAATAGTGTTTGAATCATGATTTTGATAGTGGAAATGGATTCAACACCATCAAAAACCTCTAGGGCACCCAAAATATTAGAGTTTGATAGTTATAATGTGGATTTACAAAAATCTCTACTGGATTTTCTTAAAATCTTACCGAAATTTCCATGATTTTCAGGGCGAAAAAGTAGTCTAATTAAACTACGACTTTTTATGATGAATGTTACATTGAACAATTTATCTGTATTAAAATTTTATAAATATTTTGTAAATAATATCTTTAATGTTAATTTCAATATTTATTAGAACTTAAAACTAAACCAAAAGCATATAATGAATGGATGTTTGTTTAGCAAATACGACATCAACTATAACCTTACAATGTAAAATATTCAAACGAAACTTAAAACAAATAATTTAATTAATCTAAAACATATCTTTAAATAAGTTATATTTATAGTTCAAAGTAATGTTTTAAATTCATTGTATTCATATTTAAAAGTATTGTTGATAAAAATTAATTTATTGAACATAAAAATTAGTTAATCTAAAACATATCTTTGGTGATTTGTTGTATTTATATTAGAAAAACATAATTATGTTAATATGCATGCCCCTCACAAAATGTTATCCAATCTCATGCATTAATAAATTAAGCAAAATATAGGTTACAAATACCCAATTTGACTTTTGAATTAAATACAGTCCACGTTGATGACCAATGCATGCACCGTGGACAGGTTAAGTAGCGTTTACTAATTACTATGATTTTTTTTTCAGAGGAAAAAAACGTTGTTTATATTAAAAAACATATAAGCAGTACATAGTCATATAATTCTCAAGCTGTGAAAACAACACCGAGAAAGCAACATATATTGGCCATTTGTAAATTGCTCCATGTAGAGAGAAAGAGCGACATATAAAGAGTTGGCCACCACATATTAGGACAAGAAGTATCCCATACCAATACACTCGGCATAGAATGCAAGCTTAAGAAATAGATCGGATAAGATTCAACAGGTTATAACTGATTGGAAATAAACAATGGGATATGATATGACAAAAATGAGTCATGGAAGTCATTTTAGGATATGAAGTTTAGAGAGTCGCATTGTGAGAAGAAGTTCAGATTCAACCTAGTTTCGACTGTCAAAGTATTATGTGAGATACGTAAATTACGTCAGTGAAGCTGCAAATTGCTAAAGAAGGCATATATATATGAATTATAATGAAAAAATGCCCCCTGAATCGACGTAAAATGGAGAAAAAAGCCCGCTCGTGCAGTGTTGGTCGGCTCGCTTGTATAATTGAGATAGGCTCGCTTGTTGTTTTAGAACCGGCTCACTTCGATGAATTAGGCAGAGCTCGCTTGTAGTGTTGGCTCGCGTCTCGCTTGTTGTTGATTAAAAACAAAACGGCCTTCTTGTTGATATGAGACGGGGCACATTGATGTGATACTGACCGCTCGCTTGAATAAATGAGGCGGGCTCGCATGTAGTATTGGATCCGCTCGCTTGACACACTCGTAAACCCGCTTGCTTCGATATGGAGGAGAATGATATATCGTGTGCGTAAGACCCCTTGGACACCAAAAAATACATAACAAAAAAACGAATAAATCCGCCTTATGGAATCGTAATAGTAGTATGCCGTAAAGGAAGACCATCTCTAAACAGCTGGACCTCGCATAATCCCAAAATCGAGTTTAATCCCTTTTTTAGAAAGACCATCGGCCCTGGTGTTGTTCTCCCGATATATATGGCCGATGGAAGGCATATTGAGTATGGACCATAATCTCCCGGGTCCTATGTACCCAACCCCTCGTAGTTCGGACAAATGGAAGCCGCGGGATTTGTGATCCATCCTATAACAATCCGAGAATCCCCATAAACGTGGAAATCCCTGAAGTCGTAAATAGGCAAGCAAGACGAAGACCACCCCATAATGCAATAATCTCCGCTTTATTATTGGTACCTTGACCTCCATTCCAGTGAATATGGACACGTTCCCTCTCGAGATAACTTGATCCATGCCCCACATCCCATAACACCCGCCATGCATGCACCATCGAAAAAAATCGCCGGGATTGCAATCTCATGTGGACGAATGCGTATGGAGCAATCCGAAATAGGCGTAACCAAGAGGGGGTGGTCCTCCATCCATTTTAAAATTGCGAGAGAAAATACGAGAATCTGAAAGGGAACATTTTCAAAAATCAACTTGTTCCTACCCAACCATACCTCCCAGATGAGGAAAAAAGGCAAAGTTATGAATTTTCCTTTTAGCGTGTCCCATTCCATAGCAACAGTTATGAAATGAGCTGGAGACCACATTGGACCCATGAAATGGTCAGAGAAAAGCCGCCATAATTTCGATGTAATTGGACATCTAAAGAACAAGTGTGTGGTAGACTCAAAATCCGAACAACATATTTGACATCTGAATGGACCAGAAAAACCTCTCTTAATCAGATTATCGCCCAGGTGAGGATCTTGTTTTTCCAGACTCGGCCGCCCAAAGATCACAATCTTTGTGGGAATCTTCATTGCGTGAAGGAATAGAAGGTCTTAGACATTCGTCACGATAAGAAATAATATTCGGACCTCTCGTATATATCTTTGACAATAGGAACGCCCTCTTTCGTAGGACCTTCCCATACTATGGAATCACCCCCAGTATCCCAACAAAAACCCGCACGCCCGTAAAGCATCTCTAAGCGCCTCCCCATTCGGCAGATCCTCCGGCTCCGTCGGACCCAGTTGGAGAGCGATTTAAATATTGGAGCCCCATAGGGACCATACCCGGATAGTACGTGCAAGATAAATAATACCCCTATGTGCCAACCTGTGAATCAGCTGCGGAGAAGGACCAGCAAGTGAGGGAAAACCAATCAACTTTTTGAAAGACATAGGAATACGGCCCCCGTCCCTAAAATGCCATGCCAACCTTTCCGCAACATGAATCAAAACCTTCTTGAAGCTGCGCCAAATGACGAAAATAAAACGAGGATGAGAGAATTGCAAACAAAGGATTTGATGTAAAATGTCACCCTCATAGTATTTACACCGAATGACAGCATTCCAAATGTCGTTTCCTTGAATAGCCCTCCAAAATGACTTTATGAGCAGCGCCTTGTTGAAAGTCCTTGTGTTGAGGATACCCCAGCCTTCATGTTCCTTTGGCCGACAAAGACTCTCAAGTTTGCATATGTGTATTTTGTGAGACAGCTTGTGCATCACCCCTACAGAAACTTAGCAATAATGATGTTTATCATTCTAATTATACTATCCGCGAGATAATATAAGTGTCCCCAATATACCATCATCCGAGATATTACTTCTTGAACCATGATAAGCCTACCCCCCCCATGGACAACCATCTATGTGTCCATCTGAAAATCCTCCTTCTAATTTTGTCGATCAGCCCACATCCGATTCCCGAACTTTGTAGCCACATGGTTTGATTTTAAAACCCGAGATATGTAAAACCAGTCGAAGCTTCTCTAATCTCAACACCCATAAAATCTGCAATGAAAGCAATCTCCCGTAGGTCTCCAAATTCATATATGATGAATGATTTGTTCTTGTTGATGGCCAGCCCGATGCGCATTCAAAGCGAATGAAAATGAGATGAATGTAGAACCAATGGTTCCTATTCAGATAACCAAATAATAACAGATCATCAACAAATAATGAGTGCGAGCATGAGACCGAATTAGAGAAAGAGAATCCCTTTGTATATCCCCGTTGTACCGCCATGTGCAATAGACAGCTGAAACCATCCATATTAGAATGAAGATTAATGGGGACAGCGCGCAACCTTGTCGGAGACCACGTCTAGCAGCGAAAAAAGTTGTAGGAACACCATTGATGATAACCGCATATCGGACGTTGGATATACAAGACATACTCCATCTTATACATCTGATTGGAAGCCCAATCTTCATGAGCACCAGCCTAATGTAAGACCAGTCAATAGAATCGTAAGCCTTATGTAGATCCACCTTCATCATACTAGCCTCTCTCTTCTCCGTATGAATGGAATGTAAGACTTCTTGTGCAATTGCCGTGGCATCATGAATAGAACGACCTTTTAGGAAGCCGTATTACTCATTTGAAATGAAGGTTGACAATGTACCTTTTAAATGCTCTGCAATGATCTTGGACGTAAGCTTGTATAGAACATTACATAGAGCAATCGGCCTGAAATCCGCAAAATTTTGGGGATCATCCTTCTTAGGAATTAGAGCAATGAATGTAGAATTGAGATTGGCCGGCATGTAGCCCCCGAATCCGAATGTGTTCAACGACCTTTGTCAATTCCACACCCATCAAGTCAAAAAAATTGGATAAAGAATTCCGCAGAGCCAACCATCAGCCCCCGAGACATTTATCCTTGGAGAAAGATTTGAGGACCTTTAAAACTTCATTCCATCATAGTGACACTATCCAATGAAGAAATAGCATCGAGCATCAAAAAACGATTAACATGTTCCAGTGACCCATACTCGATTATCCTTGAAAATCTCGTCCTGTTTTGTGTAGAAAGATGAGAAATATGTAAGCGCCTCATTTTGAATGTCTTGGCATGTGTAAGCATAGGAGTCATCTGCTCTCTTAATACGCCAAATGGTGTTTCTATTCTTCCGCTCATTTGCGCACCTATGGAAATATTTTGTGTTCGAGTCCCCCCTCGACTAGCCATTGGACCTCGCTCTTCAACCTCCAAGTGATCTCCTCAATCCTCGAATTTCTCTTTTTCTTAACCCCCAACCTCTTAAGATTTTCAAGTGTTTGCTCGTCCGGGAAGCTTGTAAGGAAAGAAGTAATAATCATCTCCATTTGATCCTCGGATTTCTAAAAAATTCAGCTCTAAGCTTCATTTTTATTTTTTACGTTCCCATATCTTGGATGCAACCTTTATTTTCTACGTGTCTGTGATGAAAGAAGTCCCATACCCCGTAAAACCGGAATATCACATTCATCCCCCCAAATCCCTTCAACAATGCTAGTATATTCAGGGATCCTCAAGCCATATTCTGTTGAATTTAAAAGGGCGCCCGAGAACGGCTCCCACGTTGGACCAAGTAAAGGCAATAGGCATGTGATCCGAAAGATGTCGGATACCATTATAATAGATCCGGGGTCCCCCATGTTATCCATGATTGAGTCATTTACCACCACCCCTGTCAAGGCGTTTCCCAATAAAATTGTTACCCGATCTCCCTGTTGGTCCATGTGGGCGCAAGAGGATGTGGTCTAATGTCCACCAACCCCACGTGACAGGAAGACGTCATTTAAATACCCGACCAAGGAATCCGGACGAGCGCTATTGCCCCCAAATTTCATCAACATTTAGCGTTGAATTAAAATCACCCATCATAATAAGATTTGGGAGAGATAAAATACCCGCCAACTGCATTCTGTCCCAAAAAACCTTTTTACTTGAATATGGGGCGTATATATTGATGAGATTAAATATACTTTGCAAACCTCTAAGGCGTCCAGTTAGTAAAATACCCCCAAAGAAACTATAAGCTTTGAAAGAAACATAATCTGGGTTCCACATGGCAACCATACCCCCAGATCTGCCGATTGAGTTTGTCGCGGCCACATGCCAACCTTTCTTCATACTTAAAAACAAATTAATAGCCTTCGATCTTTCAGATATAGTCTCCTGACCCAAAAATATTGTCAGATTCTTAGATACCAAAAAATCCTTTAGGCAATGAAATTTGGGAGCATCGCCCAACCCCCGCAAGTTTAATGAAATGATGTGAATCATGGTGAAGATGTCCGAGGGTTGCTTGCTCTAAGCGCCCTAGTGATGTTGTCTGGACCGTCATATTTGGCGATGGGAACATCTGAGAGGCCCACATCATCATCAGAAAACAGTGAAATCAACTTTAGCTTATCTTTGTTCGAGCGACGATGCGACTTTTGCCTTCTTCTTGATAGAAATGAAAGCGATCGATAAAGCGATGGATTGTTTTGTAGATGAGGAGATGGGTTTGTCAAAGACAGATTAGTGCACTGAGATCAAGGTTGGGATTCCCCATGAGGGAGTCTATATCACTCCCAGATAGAGTTCCTAGGGGATTCAGACAAGTTACTAGGACCCGATTTGTCGCGAGTGCAATGTGGGGACCCGATATTTCTCCCTAAATCAGCACCATCGTCTATCAGTAAACCAGTGGATGTACGCGAAGACTCCCCCCCAGAGAGCATGGATGATTTATATAAAGGCGGGTCATTTGTAGGCGAATATTGTCATGTAGGGTAGATGGGAACCATAGGTCGTTTAGCGACATTGTCAAATTTGGTCGTTATTCTCATAGCAGATTTCCTCTTAGTCATTTGTGCAGAGCATGAAATGGGGTTATTGTCAAGAAAAGTAGCTTCTATGGGAGCAAAAGAGGGACATGGGACTGGGGCATCTGAGTCATTGTTTGTGTTAAAAGTTGGTGAGGGAACAATGTTTGTTACATTGTCTGACTCAGTGCGTAAGAACTCTATACTGATTCCTAGCAACTCGATGGGTGACTAGCAATATTAGGAGGAACCCCAGAATCAGGTATCGAGAAATCATATTGACCCTCAGCTGATTTGTATGCATCTTCATCAGAGGATATATTAACAGTATTACCTGATTGTAGGCCTTCCGATGTACCCAAAAACACATTGTTTTGATGTTCCTCATCCGCCACCTTTTCTGCCTGATCCGCCCTAGCGATGCGTAGCCAAAATGGACAATGTTCCTTGAGATGGCCAGTCTTGTGGCATATTAGGAATCGAAAAGGAATCCCCCAAAAGTCGATTCTTTGATGATGCCTTCTATCAGACCAGAGAAGATCAATATCTCCTGGAAGACCGCCCACATAATCCACCTCAACAAGAAGCCAAGCAATCCTTTTATCAGATGCCCCAACAATACTAGGGTCAATATATTTAGTGGAGCCAATAGAGTCTCCAATCATTCACAGCGCCTTAAGGGTCCAAAATTCCAAAGGAAGACCTGGTAATTTAACCCAAACCACCCTACTTCGTGGAGCCTCCAGAACCGGATTGAAGCCGATATACCATGGAATGATCTGCATGAAACTTCTACTGCGGACCCAAGTCCGGCCCGTGATTTTGAAAACATCCTTCTCATCCATGAAATGGATGCTGAACCACCCATTTAGTAGCTTACTAACCTTGGGCGTGTACAACCAATAATGGAATTCCACTTCTGATTGATCCATGATGCTGTGTCGAAATCCTCTCTATCAGGGAATACCCACCGCCCAACAATAGCCCTTCTCTGTAAGCTTGCCACTCTAGTACAGAGATCATCGTAGTCCAGATTTACTTCTTTAATTTCCATCTTATGCTTAAAGATGTTCCTCTTGCCACGAGGAGCACGACGTTGATATTGTCTTCTGGGACGTCACTGTGTGTTTACCTTAGACGCAGAAAAATCTTAAAGTGCTTGTTTAATGATAGCATCGTCCGCATCAAAATCAAATGAAGAAGCACAACCACCACCATCAGGCATATCCCCCGTCGAAATCTCGTGTCTGATACCGTCCATATTGAAATTACATCGTTTGCAAACCGATAGTCAATTCACACTGTGATGGCGACTTGCCGCCACTAGAAAAATGTTGTCGACTGATCGAATGCCGATCATATGTCGGGAGATCACCGACCATGATGCATCTCGATCATCGAGTGCCACATATACACAAAGCGGCCTTGTTTGTATTTTAAAATACAAAACAAAAGGGCGCGCTTAAATACTACTTAATGTTGATATATGTTGAGACCGATATCAACCATAAATGGAACATTTAAAGGAATGTCATAGGGAATTTTGTCATGATTTAGTGATATCTAGAGATAAGTGCAACTCAACTGAGTAAATGTTGTATCGAGTGATCGTCGACCAATATTTATAAGCTAGCCCATCGACCACCACGACCAAAATAGAATGTTCGATGAATCAAGGATACACCATAAAGACCATAAATAGCGATTAGACCAAAGTAGTAAGAGCACAAATCCCTATGGTATATCCAGAATAAGCCCTCATATGAACATTCAATCATATATACGTTGCACAAAGACCACACCATATAAACCCTGCGACCACCTCGGATCATCTCTCGCACACTCGCATCCATCATAAATCATACACGATCAACCACCAGCCACCATTTGTGAGACTCAATAATAATCTAGTATATTGAGACTTGCCCGGAGAATTTCAAAATTCGAAAGTGGAAACGGAAAAGGAATTTCCGGGAAGACAATTCTCGACAAACCAAAACCGAGACCTACCCAACTAAGATTGACCACGACAACAACAAAAACACCCCGGTAAATACCACCATCTTTTGCATAACACGATACCTATATCTGCATGGACGAGATATGAAAATAAAATCCTTACATCCGCCCCTCACCCAAAATAACACATGTCATATTGATATGTATCGCCCAATACTGAGTCAAAATATGAAGATGAAATCTCACTCTGTTATTCCCTTGAACAACCATGAGTTCAATGACAATGTGTGTATGGCATGAGGAAAACCAATAACGATATATACCAACGAGAAGGTATGGATTATTCCTTCGCTTAGCACTAAAGAAAGCGACGACCTTGGAAACACGCATCCCATGATGTGTAACTCCCCTTATGATAACCCAAAAGCTGGATACCTAATCCTGGTCTTCTATTTCAAAGCCATGGTCCCCCGACCATCAAAAACACCACCATTCTGCCGGCCATCACCTCTATCCTCAACACTTCATACTGCGATCGACCAGGAATTTCGCTATCATTGGAGCACTCTTGATTCAGGTAATAGCCACCAAAAGCAACAACAAATTGTCCACATTGGGTTCCAGCTAAAAACATTCAACAATAGCCACCAAAAGCAACATCAAATTGTCGTCATTGGGTTCCAGCTAAAAAAACATTCATCAATAGCCACCAAAAGCAACAACAAATTGTCCTCATTGGGTTCCAGCTCTGAATCTTATCTTTAATCCACTCCTATCCATAGGTACTCATGTCTCTGGGACTTCCATTACCATTGATCTGCGCTAGGGTTACTTCCTCTTGGTTGAGACGTGACGAGCCTCACCTTTGTTACCAGCTAGTCTCAAACTCATATTCAGGGGGCTTTCATGGTTGCCTTTGAATTACTATGATACATAATTACTAAGTTTGAAATAGAATCAGATTTTGAATTAGATATTAGATATGATATTATAAAAATTAGAATGGAAAAAGTTCATTTAAAAAATAATGTAATATAATTTTACAGATAAAATTTATTTAAAAAATTTATTAGTTTTTTTTTCAACAACTTTTTTACTTTGTCATTTATTTTTAATTTGAAACTAAAGATATTATTTATATAATTTGAAACTAAACATATTTATTTATGTAATTGTTTGCTGGTTCATTTTCCTCTCTCCCGTAATGTTCCAGGCTGTAAGCATCTACTCGTATATTGGGCTTTGAAATTAAAGACATTTATATGTATCTTTGAGACTATTGAAATTTATTTATGTAATAAATATAAATTTTATAAATTTATATTGAAAACTTGTTTATCTATAATTTTTCTATAAATAAAAATATATCATTCACAAAATTCATCTATTTCACAATTTTTTTTACTCTTTTTTGGGTAGATTTTCAGGATTGAAAAAACATAAATTTTCTAATCTCACTTTTATCGTTTATTTTGTTTTGCTTTTTTTACTTTTCATTTTCCTTTTTTATATATGCCATCCAACTTCTATCTATCCACTTTTCTAAGTTTCCAGAATAAAAAATATATCTATTTTTAATTTCCATTCTTCTACCTATCATTTTTTTTCTTTATTTATTTGTCCCTATCTCCCCTGTATCTATTTCTGAGCATTTTATAACATAGAATGAATAATTTTTTTTAAATATAAACCATAAATTTTCAGTTCATATAATCTAATAGATTAACGCCCTATACTAAAAAAAACATCCTGCCCCACAGAATTAGCCAACTCTATTAACTTCAGCATTAACCCCTTAACCTACGAATCGGATCAAATTTCGGTGAATTGTTCGGCACTGGAACCAAACTGGCGAATTTGGGAACTATGATGTGTACATTAATTATCGCACCAATGTTAAAAGTCGATCATGCGTACTGTTCCATGTTCTTTTTGCCTGAGAGGAAAGGAATAGGTCAAGATTGGTTTTAATGGAATTGACTTCGAATTAAAATTTCATTGATTAATGAGAATACTGTGCATTTATTAAATCAAGGTTGTAATTAATTTGTGGAACTGTGTTACAATATGTGCTTCTTCTTTTTTATAAATCTAATTTAAACTCAATAAAATTTATCAAATTTAAATTTAAAAATCAATAAAAAAAACAATTTTATATTAAAACTTAATTAAAAAATCAATAAAAAAACAAATTTATATTAAACCTAATTAAAAACAAAAAAAATTATTTTTAAAAAAATTAAAAAAAAAAATTTCCAAAAGTTTACTTTGATACAAAAATTTAAAAACATTATTGAAACTTTATAATTTGTTTTTATTTAATTAAAATCAAAACCTGTTAATAAATTTTTGGGTTTAATGGAAATCAAAACCTTTTGACAATATAAAAAAGAGTCTGAGGGGAGAGTGTTATGTTTCTGGTAAAGGGAGTGTGTTATGTTTCTAACTATTACATGGTAAAGATAGTGAATTGAGGTGAAAAATCATTTTTATTACTATCTCTATATTATTTGTTGAAGTATTCAGATATGATAGACATGAGCGAATTCATAATTTTCTTCAAAGTCCACCTGCTTTTTGTGCTCTGAATTCTTTGTACTTTTGGGGGAAGAAGTTGCAAAAAGTGAGATTATTATGTTATGATTTTTTTTAAAAACAAATATTTTGTTTAAAAAAAAATTAAAAGCACTTTTTAATTTTCAAATTTTAATATAGATTTTTAAAAACATTATTAAAATTTTATGATTTAATTGAAGTTAAAGCTTTTGCTCAAAAAAACAATTACAATCTAAAACTTGTATAGGAAAGTATAAAAAGAAAACAGAGAATAATAAATGAATATAATATCCTAATACTTCAGAAACCGCTAGGTTGTGGGTAATTGCCCTATGTGGTGACAGTTGAGCCACTAGAAACGGGATAGTTCTCACAGTACAAAGACTCTACTGGCGGTGTTACCTGCTAACAAGCGCGCACAAATTTTACACCGGCATAAAATTTGTAACAGGTGCACACACAAATTTACACTAGCATAAAATTTGTAACATGTGCACAGAGAAGGAGCGGAACCTAAATTTATATTTTGTGAACACAACTTTGGGTTTGATAAATTCAAAAATAAAGAGTGAGATATGATATTACTAGATATTTAAATAGATTTATAATATGTGACACTATTGTTTTAATTTATTTCACATCAACCTAAATTTATATTTTGTGCACACAACTATGGGTTTGATAAACTCAAAAATTAAGAGTGAGATGATATGAAGTAGCTTTATAATATGTCACATTATTGTTTTAATTTATTTTTTATTTGTCAAAGTATTTTGTACTTTTTATAATATTATCTCTTTAAATCATAATCAAAATAAAATAAATTTTTTTATCTCTCTAAACCCTATTTTATTTTAATTTAATTGTTTATCAAAATTATACCAACACAACCATTTAAGTGTTTTGTTTTTTTAATTAAATATTATCATTTAAATCTAAAAAATATTTTTGAGATTATAATTTAAATATAAGCTTCAGAGAAAGATCATTTTTACAAAGAAAATAATCTTCTTTACTATCTTATTTTTCATTTTTAAATAGGAAACTATATTATTTTATTATATTAAAATGGTATTCTAATATATATAAACAATTTTTTTATAATCAAATTAACTTTAACTTTTTTATTATTAATAGTTATTATATTATATTCAATATATATAATCACAAAATAGATGATTCATATATATAATAATATTTTTATATTTTGATTATATTATACTTAGTTATAATATTATTTGAGTTTTTAGCTTATAAATTTTCATTTTTATATTAATTATTATTAAACACTTCCACAAAATTAATCATCTTATATGCTTTGATCACATTAAAATATTAGAAATTGAAAAATATTCCAATATTTTTAACTTGGAAAATAAATAAAAAATAAAAAATCTTAAAAACCTAATAATTAGTCTCTTTTTTTTTTTAATTTAATTTAATTTTTAATTATTATTATTTAATTTTTTATCTTCTATCCCTCTCCTTAAGTTTATTCGTCTTTTTTATTTTTTATTTTTTTTACCCCTACCAAAATTTTTAATTCAACATTATAAATTTAATAAATTATATTTCTTAAATCTAATAATTTTAGTTTATTTTTTAGTTTCAATACCTTTCATTTACTTTTAATAACATATAATAAATAATCTATCCACTCATAATATTAAATATTTCAGATTTTCATCACAATTTATTTTAAATAAAATTAAACAACAATTTTTACACTATTAAAATTTAATATATTTTAAATTCTAAATATATATTATTTAAACAAATACATATAAATTATAAATACATATTATCTAAACAAATACATATTTTATATGTACAATCACTCCTAAGTACCTTTTCTAGTATTCTATTAAGTCAAAATACTCTATGGCATTCCCTACATGTGACTATATAGCATATTTCTCTATTCAATAAAATGTAAAAGCTCCTTACAAGTGACTATATACTCTCCTTTAGTTAATAAAAAATAAATACTCCTTATTATATACTACATCACTGTACATTATACAAATTACTTATTGCTCCACACCTCACATCATGCCCAACATATAACATCACATCCTAGAGAATATTGAAGAATTTGAAGATTCCCTCATGTATTTTAGGAAAAACTTATTACATCACAATCACTATTGGACAAAGAGAGGGGCCAACAGAAATATGTTATTACCATAGTTACTTCAAGCACTATGGGGGAGACTTAAGATCTTTCTTCCTCTTATTTTCTATCAATTCTCCTCTTGCTTTCAATCATTATAATTTTTTTTCATCATTTTTTTTTAAGATGAGATGGTTAAGTGATTAATAAATAATGTGGGTCATGATAAAATCCTTTATTTTTATCTTTCCGCACATAATGGTTTACTACGCACATAATGGTTTAGTATGGACGTTTTAGTCTTGATATATGGTTTTGTCTTGATGTATGGTTAAGCGAGTTACTAAAAATGTTATGTGTTTAACTTTATGTTATAAAAAAATTTAAATTTAAATGTTTATATTTATTTTGAAATATAAAAACATTATTGGTAAATTGGGTGAAAATTGTGGGTCTAAATGACTAGCTATATGGAAAGATAGAAGCTTAACACATACCCTCGTTATGTTTTCTCCACCTTGGTACTAGCCTCATACACTTATAGTTAGAGTGGCTTGTGGAATGATAGTCATAGTTTTAAGCCAATTACAAATTTAACTAAATATTTCTTAAACTTAATATTTCATTTTGAATTTTTACTATATATATTTATTATTGTAGTTTTAATTTTATTTTTCAAATTTTATGTAATTTTTTTAAAAATAAATTTAAACGTAACAATTATATTTTTATTAAATAAAGTGAATTTTGGTGAGAGCTAATACATTCAAAAGCAATATCAAATCTATATTTTTGCAAAATAGCTCTGATGAGATGCAGAAGGTTTTCATAGTTTTCTTTCCCAACTTTTCTACTACATTATCTTTATACATTTGCCAAAAAAACCTCAATAAACTTCACATACTTGAATAAAATAATAAAAAAAAAACTACATATATATATTGACTAATCAACATCATGTGGCCTATGTTTTCTAGTTTATTCCATCTCTACTGTCTCATCTTCCACTGAATGACCTGCATCCTCTGGCTCCAATTGTGTACCCACTTGCTAAATTTCCAATTGAGAAATGTTCTTCGGAGAAGGAGCGCCCTGTACACCCTTGTATTTTTCATTGTCGCCTTCATCCCATAAGCCAAACACCTCCTTCAAGACTGAGACAACCACAATTTCCACTTTTTCTTCTGATTTCTCTACCTTGCGACCAAGACTCCCAATCTTCGTTACGATGACCTTCAATATTGCCTAGACAATTTCCCACGAGGACTTCACTGCAGGAGCAATACCATAGCACGTGGGTTCATATTGGGGGATATATAATGAGGAAAAAATGACATAATATATTGGGGGATATATATAGGGGATACAAGGTTTTTATATTGGGAGGTATAAAAAACGCAGTTCAAAGTTAATGAAAAAATATAAAGGGGTATAAAAAATGTTAATGAGAAAATGGATACCTATAATATATAGTGAAAGTAGGGGATTTTTAAATTGGGAAGGTGTATTGGTTTTATATTGGTAAGGGATTAAATAATGTGATTTTTAGAGGTATTTTCCAATATGTACTCAAATTAAGGGTATTGTTTAATATGCTATGATCGCACATGATATGTTAGAGGTTTATTGAGTGAATCCCCCGTGCAATTTCCACGCCCTTCCTCAAACCTTCCAAATGAACCATCACAAGAGAGAAATGAGACCTGAATTCAAATATGATTTTCCCTCCAATACGCGAGACCATTTCTCCCACGTCGTGCCTAAACACCCCAGATGGATTCTTAGAAGAGTCTCCAGCTCCATTTCTAGACAGAGAAGCCATATCCTTATCACAGAAAGGGTGTGTTGCAATCCACAAATTAAAATCCCTACCTAGAAATCTCCTTATAGCTGAGATCAACTCCAAGTTGATCAATTTAAGGGTTGCTTTAGATTCAATGCTATTCATTAATTCCCTTCCTGCAATCAAAATCCTTTCCATTGTTACTTTCTCCAAAAAATAATTCCACACGATCGATTGGAGACAATCCTCCTCAGACTCGGTAAGCATTTTCCTTTCGCTACCTCTCTGCATCAAATCTCGGTCGGTGGACTCCTAGCTATCCTTGGTCTTATCATGGTTCACCATAATTATCCACCTGGAGAATGAGGTATCCAACTTATCTTTGAGCCTCCCTTTGCGCAAGAGATGTGTCAAAGAATAAATTATGCTATTAGTCTTCATGTCAGATACATCACCATTCTCCAAGTTGTATTTTCATTTTGAGGAGCTCCAATTAATTCGTTTCATGGGATGTGACATTTGGTTTGGACACCCTCGTCCACCTTAAGATCGTCCTAGTACATGATAACAACCCAATTTACTTGCTTGTTCATGGTCTTATTCTTTTCCCTCTTTATGTGAAAAAAATCTATAAATTAAAACTTATTCATCAATAAGGTTATTCTTTGCATGGTTGGACTTAGATCTCGATCCTACAATTTTTAGACCAGTTAATACAATTTATGAATGGTAACATGGGAATCACCAAAAACTAATAAATGTGAAAGTTCTTCCACCTGATTATTTGTAGTTACTCCCTAGTGTGAAAATTCAGAGACCCCGAATCCTACTGCAACAAATGATTAGATTTCTCCTATTTTTTAATTTATTGAACAAATTATTTACTATTTTCTATGGTAAATATCGAAATCAATACACTGCAACCCTCACAAAATAAATACAGTGGAATAAGCACTACACAAGAAATATAAAAACACACACAAATAACTCCGTTATTTTCGGACTAAGTTCATGGAAAAAACCAATGCGGGAAAATTGGTGCAACAAATGAGGTTTTATATATTATGCAGTAGTAAATTCTAAGTACAAGTCTATGGTTGTCCAAACTAACGAATCATACAAAGAAAAAATCAAACAAAAAGAGTGAGAAAAATCTCACTTTGCCACTAGTGATTCGACACTGATACGGGCTCCGGATGAGCTGCTTTGCATTGTCTCTATGCAGTAACTGTGTCATACTATGCAGTACTACATCACAGATCTATGAAATACGTCACCTTCTCTATCTGATCAGTTGTTGTCTAGAAATTTGACCCTCCTAGCCCTCTGGTCTCTTACTTCGGCCCTTGACAATGAATCAACTCTATCTCCCAGCAAAAACATAATCTCCTCCTAAAGCTTTGCATTGCCTCTGCATGGCCTTTATGCTACCTCTCTGTGGCACTTGGTGTCTCTCTGCTTTGCACTTACTGGATCTAGAAAATCTTCCTTAGGCCTTACTATCCTTGCCCCTATCTCACTACAACAAGATCACTGACTCTCTCTCTGACAACTCAGAGCTGCTACACAGGAAATTGATCTGCGAGTGAATTCGATCTACTCAAGTGTTTTCTTGAAGTGCCCATCGATTTCTTCTTATAATATATCTTTGAGACTTCAATAGTCATAATTAAAACTTAATTTATGGTTGCGATTAACTAAGACTCGATCCATGCCTTTTTTCAGAAGATTCACATGTGACTTAATTAATACCTTTTAATTAATCATATTTCCTAAGTTTAGACTTAGGAAATATTAAAAAAATGAACAATTATTTTAATTAATCCATCTATAGGTGGAATTCCCCCAAACGATTTATGGGTCCATGAGAATACATGTGTCTTAGCCTCTCTGCAAAATCTCAAGGCTAGAGCACATCCGATGCTACAAAAATCAACAATCCCTCTTGGTGAGGAATGTGATTTAGTATTGTTTCCCCCCTGATAGAAATACTCTGATTCTGCACCATCTCCTGTCGCGTTGCTAATGACTAGATATACTTCCCACCAGATACTGCGCAACTATGATTCTATGTTGCATATGTGCTGTTGTTGACCCTACATAATGTTACCAACTACTATGTCTGCATTGCAACTTTGTTGTTCCCTCCACTACAACATCTACAACTAACTCTCATTTGTTGCTACTGCAACTGAGAGATGTCCATCATACTGGACCAACTGTGTTCAGTATGATGTATATATCACCTGATTCCTGACTACTGCAAGTCTTTGTGCTACTGTTGACCTTGCATTGTGCCATCTGCACTATATTTCTCATTCGCTGACTATTACTAGCTACTACATATGCCACTCTCGCACATGATTGCAGCAATTATCACTAGTCCATCCTACTACTATTGTTATGGGATCCCGTAGAAAGGTATTTATCCAAGAGGTGGACTCCCTAAGGATCCTGCCCATTTGTAGCTCTTTGGGGCTACAAAACCAAATCACCCCACCTCACCCCTGGAGGTATATGAATGATCATGGAAAACTCTTCCTCCAGTCTGGAGGACAACCTATCTATCTCAACGAATGTAGCCTGATTATCTTGCTTCTCCTCTTTGTCCCTATTTCTGAGTGGACACTAGGTGTTGTAGTGACCGAGTTCACCACATCTGAAGCATTTCACCTTTGAAATTTCCTTCTTTCTTTTGTGTTGCTCCTGTGGGTCCTTTGATGCAAGGGTTGTGTTCTCCTCCTCCTTCACTTCCTTCGTCCCACTGCTGTTGTTGCCACCTATGGTGCTTTTCACCAAGTATTGCCGCATATCCTCTTGTTGCAGATCTACCCACATTTTGTCCTAGTATGGAAAGTTTTCTTTTCCTAGGATACTTTGGACGAATACTTGCCACTCCTCTGTAACACTATTCAGGGAAAATCATACAAACTTTGTAGGCTGGGGCATTGACCCAACTGGAGATAGTTGATCCCATACATCCTAAAGTTTAGTAAGGTAGGGGTCTATACACTCCCCTTTCTGCATCGTGGTACACATCATCTTCTCCTCCAAATACACCTTCCACTTCTTGGAAGATCCCTGATATAGCATACCAAGCGCATCCCACATCTGCTTGGCAGTGTCCTTACAAGTTATGTGAGACAGTACGTGATCTAGAACTCCATCAAGAATAAACCTCTTTGATTTCACCATCTCCATTTTGTAGGCCTTATGCTGATATGGGTCCGTGGGTACAACTACCATTGAACTGATATAGGTTTTGAGATCATATTCGTCTAGAAGACATGAAATAATGACCTTCCAGATCACATATTTTGTTGAATTGTTTAATCAGTCCTGATTTCTCAACCCTCTTGATTTCATCTCGCCAAAAAATGTCGAACTCTTCCTATTATCCTCTACGCAGCTGCTGCTAGGCTGTACGACCTCCCTGTTGGAATGGGAAAATCTGCTCTCGGCTACTGCTGCTCTACGTGGATAATTTGAAATTCTTGGCTAGAAGTTCTGAGAGGGAATAATTCCCTCAGTGTGTGCTCTTCTTCCCTTCTAGTGCTATTCTTCCAGCAATTGCTGCAAAATAACTGCGTCCCGGCTGAAGATATGCCCTATAAGAAAAACGTTGGTGCTCCCTCTGCCTCTGACAATCTTCAATTTGGAATTTTTTTCTCTGTCGATTCACTCAAAGAAACATTTTTTTCTCAAAAACTTGCCCTGTTGGCTAATGGATTTTGCAACCTCCTGGGGTTTTGAGCAATTTCCTATGCAATGCCTCGAAGCTCCCTCTTTCCTTCTGCAAATGAGCTCCTTTGTTTCTTATTTCCGCTTTGATACCATGTGAAAATTTGAATACCTTGAATCCTACTGCAACAACTCATTAGATTTCTTCTATTGGTTACTTTACTGAACATGTTATTTACTATTTTCTACAATAAATATTGAAATAAATATGCTGCAACCCTCACAAAATAAATACAATGGAATAAATACAATGCAGGAAAGATAGAAACACACAAAAATAATTGAGTTATTTTTGGGCTAAGTCCCTAGAAAAAACCAATGTGGAAAACCGGTGCAACAATTGAAGCTTTCTATATTATGTAGTAGTAAATTATGAGTAAAAGTCTATGGATGTTCAAATTTACCAACCATATAGAGAAGAAATATGACAAAAAATTACTGAGAAAATTCTCACTCTGCCACTGGCGATCCAACACTGATTCGAGCTCTGGATGAGATGCTCTGCACTGCCTCTACGCAATCACTGCGTTAGCCTATATAGTACTCCATCACACAGTTAGGAACTGCAACGCCTTCACTATCTAGTCAGTTTTTGTCTGGAAACTTAACCCTCCTGGCACTTCGGTCTCTCACTCTGGCCTCTAACACTGAATCATCTTTGTCTCCCAACAAAAACGAAATCTCCTCCTAAAGCTTTGTGTTGTCTGTACATGGCCTCTGCATAACCTCTCTGTGGCACTTGCTGTCTCTCTGCTTCGCACTCACCGGATCTAGAAAATCTTCTTCCGGCCTTACTATCCTTTCCCCTCTCTCACTGTAATAAGCTTATCGACTCTCTCTCTTAGACAAATATGCGTTGCTACACAGGAAATTGATCTGCCAGTGAACTCGATCTGCTCAAGTGTTTTCTCCAAGTGCCCATCAAGTTTTTCTTATAACCTATCATTGAGAATTCAACGGTGATGATTAAAACTTAATCGATTGCATGATTAACTCAGACTTGATCCATGCCTTTTTCTAGAAGATTCTCACTTGACTTAATTAATACCTTTTAATTAATCAAATTTCCTAAGTTTAGACTTAGGAAAATATTAAAAAATAATTAATTATTTTAACTAGGCCATCTCTAGGTGGCATTTCCCCAAAATATTTATGGGTCTTGGAGAATACATGTGTCTTAGCCTCTCTAAAAAATCTCAAGGCTAGAGCACATCCGATGATATAAAAATGAACACGAGGCCCCAGGTGAAAATTTTCCAAACTTTTCTTTCAGGGTAAAGAATAACCCCTCCCGCTCCAACTTCCCTCAGATTCCCTCTCGTCGCTCCATCGAAGTAGCTGAGACCGACCCAATGATTCCTTCCAATTCTAGAACTCATCTCTGATCCAAAATTATGCAATAACGCAATAGAATACATATATAAACATAAATTTAGAAGTTTAGTAGAAATAAAACTTCTTTTCATTAATATCAAACAAATGAAATATGCTTACATACAAAATGCAAATATACTAGCTCGAGCGATGGTGGCTTATCTCTGAGAAGAGATGTGGCGGATACATGCCTCTAAACTATGTTACAATGAGGCTTGGGGCCTTTCTATCATTGATAAACAATGATAAACCATAAACATCCAAAAACCTAACCCTAGGAGACGAAGCACCAAATGCTCATGTGCCCCGTTGGGGTAAGTTGGAACATCAGCTTCTCGAGGTCGTAACTTTGGCATGCAATCTTAGTTTGGCTATCATAATACCTCGCTTCGAATATATTGAAGAGAAGACTAAAAATAAATAGGTAAGTTGGTTTTTGACTTTTCCAGTTTTTGCTTTTTCCCTAAAAATGTCTTTTAGTCTCTCAAATTGGCTCCAGATGTTTAGGACCCAAAAAACTACCAAAAATAGTAAATTGTGAAATAGTAAATTGTGCTACAATTAAGGAAATTGAAAAACTGAAAGAAAAAATGGTGGGGGTCCAAGTGGAATATACGAGTGGCCGCCAATATCCACCTGGACCATTCCTCCCCCTTTAAGAAGAAATGGTCCCCATTATGTTGAGAGCCTCAATGAGGTGAGGATTTTTTTTTTGAACTTGGTCCCTAGTGAACTACTTGCCCTGGTGAAGGAGTTGGCATGCTTTGACAACTCGATATAGTTGGATCCTATGTTTGCACGTGTTATTGATCTGTGTGTCCATGATCCGATAAGTTGTGTCATGTTCCAAGTAGTATGGGTTTAACTCTATGAGTATGAGTTGTTCTTCAATATCGAATGTGTCCAATAATGGTGGAAAGTATGGTCGAAGGCGGTCCACATTGAACACTAGGTGAAAACCAAGGAATGGTGGAATTTTGAGCTTGAAGGCATTGTATCCTAAAACCTTGGTGAGGGTGAATGCCCATATTGAAGTGGGGGAAGCTTGCGGTGGGGTCCAGTGAGGTGCTCCTTGTACAAATGTAGCCAAACTTTGTTGCCCACCTGGAACTTTTGTGGCACCCAATGTTGATCATGCCGCTACTTTTAGTTGGCATTAGCTCTGTCAAATATGTCATGGACCTGCTAGAAAATGTGCTAAATGCGCTCAATGAAGTCGTTCGCACTGTCATATTCGAATTGGACATGGGACGAATCTTCCCGAGTAGCTGTAATGGTAAGGCCACATCAATGGGACATAGTGGTTGGAATCCCAACCCCACCTGAAAGGGGATGTGCCAGTTGAGCTATGGATAGCTCGGTTGTAGCTGTGTTGTACATAGGGTAGGCTTTCATCCCATGTGCGATGATGGTTTGAGTTGTACATGCACAGAATGTTTACAATCATCTTGTTGACGACCTCTATTTGGCCATGAATTTGGGGCTAGAAATTTGTGGACTTAGTGAGCTTGGTATCTAGAATTGACCAAAGACTTGACCAAAATGTACTTAGGAACCTATTGCTCTGGTCTAAGATAATGGACTATGGGATCCCAAAGTGCACCCACACTTGTTTAAAGCATTAGGGGAATTTTGAGGTCTAAAATGGGCCTCCTAAGGAAATTATAAAATAATAGTCAAAATAATAAAATAATATTTAATTACATCATCAAATTTTAGAGGGAAAAAAGAAAAAACTACTTTTTCAACTCGTATTTTCAACTTCTCTCACAAAGTTTTTACTCAAATTTTGAGCGGGAGTACTCATTGGATGAAAAATTTAATTCCTCATCCAAGGAGTACCCATGTTGCATACTTTCGATGGATCCTGCTAAATGAAAAATAAGAAATACATGAAAAAAGTTGGGAGATAAGTTGAAAATATGAGTTGAAAAATAGTTTTATTATTTTATTATTTTTTTAATTTTTTACCCTTTTACTTAAAAAATGGTGAATCATCCCCCATGGTTGACATCATCATCTTGAATCCTATTGTTTCTTATAAATTTTATTTTTGTTGTACATTTTTCTTAGGAGGCCCATTTTAGACCTCAAAATTCCCCTAATGAAGAGTTAAGTAGTGGCCTTTTTTGTGATACTCTTCTTAGAGGCCAACATAATAGAAATCTTAGAGAATTTGTAGACGACCACAAAAACATAGTCATTTCCATGCTTGGTAGAAGGAAGGCCCAACATGTAATCCATGAAGATGGATTCCCAAGATCGACTAGGGGTAGGAAACAAAGTATATAGGTCTTGCTTCTTGATGGTCAATTTGGAAATTGCGTAGGAAGTGCAGGATTTGATGTACTTCCCAACATCTTGTCGAAGGTTTGACCAATAGAAATACTTTTGTATTACTGCCACTATTTTCTCCACCGTGAAATGCCTAGTGACCCAACTGTAGTGCGCTTCCCAAATAATCTTGGCATGCTCACTTGAAGGAACACAGAGGTTTCCTAAGTGGCATAACATTGCATCCTCGAGGTGAAAATTTGGACCTTGTTTGCCTTCAAGGAGTGCCTAGTATGTGTTGTTGAATTCTGGATCGCTTTTCTAAAGATGTGGCCACCCTGAAGTCTCGTACCCACAAGAGTTGAGTAGAGTGGTCATTGCCATGATTGGCGGTCGGTTGAGGCAGTTTGCAACATTGTTGGTGCTTCTCTTCTTGTACTTAATGTTCAAATGGAACTGTTGTAGGTATGTGGACCATTTCTAATGGCGATTGTTCTACAACTTCCCTTCTATTTGTATGAACTGCAAGGGTCAGTGGTATGTGTGGATGACTGTTTCCTCCCCAAAATGTAATGCTTCCATTGGTGGGAGGCCTGCACAATGGAATACATCTCTTTGTCATAGGTGGAATACTTTCAAACTATGTCTGAATGTTTCTCACTGTGATATGCCAATGGATGCCCCTGCTAAGTAAGAGCTACACCAATAGCATAGTTAAAGGCATATGTCTCGATCTCAAATGGTTGTTGTAGGTTTGGTAATGTGATAACTGGTGCAGAGCAGAGTCGATGCTTCAACTCGAAGAACACCTTCTGTTGGGATTCAGACAAAAATAAATTTTATTTTGCTCCTCCCTTGGTGACTTGACTCAAAGGCCAAGTGATAGGAGAGAAACCCAACACTAACATGTGGTAGAAGTTGGCAAGACCTAGAAAGTTGTGGAGCTCAGTTAGAGTAGTTGGGGCTGGAAAATCCCGAATAACCTGCATATTGGCTGGGTCGACATGAACACCCCTCTCATGAATGATGTACCCAGGTATTGAACATGGGTCATGCCAAAGTGAATTTCTTCAAAATGGCACACAACTTGTGTTGTTGCAGTGTCTCGAGGACCTATCGAATGTGACGGAGGTGCTCCTCCCAACTCTAGTTGAAGATCAAGATGTCATCCAAATACACAACCACGAATGAGTTGGTGAAGGGTCACAAGATGTCGTCCATCAACCTCATGAAAGTTGCGGGGGCATTCGTCAACCCAAAAGGCATGACCAACCATTCGAAAAGGCCCTCCTTGGATTTGAAGGCAGTATTCCACACATCAGAGGATTTGATTGGTACCTAGTGATAACCAATCTTCAAGTCAATATTGAAAAAATATTTGGCCCCCTTGAGTTGGTCCAATAGGTCATCAATCTGTGGGATCAAATCCCTATTCAAGACAGTGATCTTGTTCAATGCCCAATAGTCAATACAAAGTCTCCAGATCTCGTCCTTCTTTTGTACCAACATGATCGAGCTACCACGGAGCAATGAACTTGGCCTAATGTTACATTTCTGTAGTAGCTCTTGAATCTACCTCTTGATTTCATCGTTCTGCATACTAAAGCATCGATAGCTTGGTCCATTGGGTAGTGGAGCACCCGGGGTCAGATTGATGGAGTGCTTGACCTGATAGTGTAGAGGTACCATTGCGAGTGAGGTGAATATGTCCCTATAATCCTCCACAACATTATCCATCTATTATTGTCGTGTAGAGGAGCCCTATTTGGAGTTCATCACCACAATATTCTTTTTCCCCTGAGGGTAAATCATAAGGAAAACAAATTTTCTGGTCTGGGAGATGATATTAATGCATTTCTTCACAGTGATCAGAGAGATGGTGGTAGGCGGTGCTACCTTCGATATCCTGTAAAAGAAATAATAACAATGTGAGACCTATATTAATACATATAATGTTGCTTCCATAAGTATGGTTTACCTAATGATACATCACAAACATCGAGAGGATAAACATCACACAATACCTCATCTGTGAAGGGCTTGATGTTGTAGGGAAGGCGGCACTGCTGGTTGATGTAGAGATCTCATCCTTGGTGAAGCCACCCGATGGTGTACAACTGCGGGTTTGTTGTGTTTGGTAGGCCTAGCCTCTTCACAAACTCTACTGAAATGAGGTTCTTTTGGCTCTCATTGTCAACAATGAACTGCAGCAGAGAACACTTCACCCACATCTGTGAGTGGAAGAGGCGCTCCCCCTCCTTTGGATCTACGGGCTCATCCTTCTAGATCTTGGTGGTGGCAACGATGGCACTAGGCTCCAAATCAATAATATGCTTCCCTTTTTCATTTCCCTTCTCGGGTTTTGACTCAGATTTGGAGCATGCATCTAATTCGGAAGCCTTCAGCTTGACCACCGGTGACTGCTTGGCTCAGCACCAAATTGTGTTGTGAGTGGAGCTCTTATGGAACTCACACCACTCTACCATGTCCTTTTTTGTATTCATGGTGTTTTTATTTTCTTGTGGCTTCGATGGGTTGTCCTGGGTCACCTTGCTTTATATTTGTCCTTTTTTCTACAGTTTTTTTTTTTGGGGGGGGGGGGATTTCCCTTGTTTCATATTTTCAGATCCAAAGTCTCGTTTCTTTTGTATAAACTTCTTCTCGATCTTGATAGGATATCGATAGTTGGTACCAAGCAAGGAGATGTACAGGAACTAAATTTCATCTTGGATGTACTTATGCAAACAACTGCAGTACTTGAGTACCAAATGATGCTCGGAATCCTTGATACCCAGCTTCGTTCAAAGGGCATGAAAACCATTTGTGAACTTTGGCACATCTTGGTCCCTTCCCTTCCACATCGTGGTCCACTTTATGTATTTATCTTGATAGCTACCAACAGGGTAATATTGTTCCTTGATGGAGTCTAAGAAAGAATTCCAAGTGGGTGCAGTTGAAAATAGTGAGGATTCTCTCTTGTCCTATTGCTCACAGTAGGTTCCCACTAGTCTTTAACATGGAGGATGATTTTCAAGAGTGAAAAAGTAATCTTTTCTCGATCGAAAAAGTCATGAACTGAAAAGTATCATTCCAACATATTTAACCATTTATCTATGAGTTTTGCATCTATTTGGCCTTCAAATATGGGAATGTCAAAGTTAACTTGTACCTTAAAAAGAGTGGCACATCCAAAGTGATTTTTAGATGAAGATGTGTTGCCTGTGGGTAGTCGTCGAAGGATTTGGGAAACATTATCCATCATCGTGTTCCTCTGCTTCTCGAGGGACTCCTTGACCAGTATTTTGAAAGGATATCTTGCTCCCTCGTCTTTATTTTCATCCACCATGGAAAGCCGTCGGGGTTTGCAAGGCTGATCTTGCAAAGGCTCAACCAGATTGAGCCCTAACTCCTTATACCCCGACCTCATTGGGTACATGCAAAAAAAAACCGAGAAATAACATATTTCTCTGATACCATTGATAAAAAAATATGCAGGAATGCAATATAATAAAAAAAAAACATAATACAAAAGTGCAACAAAAATAAAACTTCATTTCATTAATATCAAAGAACTGAACTATGCTTATATACAGAATGGAAATAAACTAGCTCGTGCGATGTTATCTTATCTCTGAGAAGAGATGCGGCATATTCATACCTCTGAACTATGTTACAATAGGATCAATTGCCTTTTTATCATTGAGAAACAATGAGAAACCATAAACATAAAAAACCTAACCCTATGAGATGAAGTGCCAAAATATTGTGGGCTCCGTTGGGGTAAGTTGGAACGTCAAATTCACGGGGTCGTAAGTTTGGCATACAATCTCTGTTTGTATATCATAATACCTCATTTTGAAGATATGAAAGAGGAGGCCAAAAATAAATAGTAAAATAATATAAGACTTTTCCAATCTCTCCATTTTCCTTAAAAAAAATAAATTCTTTTAGTCCCTCAAAATGACTACGAAAGTTTAGGACTCGAAAAACTCCCAAAAATAGTAAATTGTGCTACAATTAAGGAAAATGAAAAACTGAAATAAACAATGGTGGGGCTTCTGGTGGAATAGGCAGGTGGAAACCAATATCCACCTGGATCTATCTCTAGGCATACAGATGAGATGTGGTAATCTATTTTGATATTTGGTTGAGCCTCCTTTTCTATCTATTTGTTTTCTAACCTTAATCCTTTCTCTATCTGCCTCCGAATATCTATCCAAATCACTTGAATCAAACCCCCTTGTGTAAATTGCATCAAATAACATTTGGTACACCTTGTAAGCTATATTAGAGGTATTAGGCTCCTTTCCTATACAGATGACATGATTTATAGTGTATAAATTTCTTGTAGATTCAAACTTCTTATGAAAATTACTAAATCAAAAGACTTGAACCTACTCAACTAAATTACTCAAAACAATTGATGATCACAAAATAAAACACATACATGAGACAATATTCAATCACACATTGCACAATGATTTTCTAGGGGAAAGTAACTACTGAAAACGCCTTCCTATTTTTATTGCATTAGTAAGAAAATAAAGAAGAAATACAATGTTTTCTCAAGCCCGAGCAACCTTTGCACTAGTATAATATATCTCACTACTTCATATACTATCTTTGTTCAATACTTAACCAAATCCAAGCCTACTCAAGTCCCTCTTTCCTTGCGTTGTTTCTCAAGGAACTAGCAGCCTATTAATTAGGGAAATCTGCATCCAAAACTGCGCAATCCTTGTGGACCCTTCTCTGACTGCATGTACCACCTGTACCATTTGGAATTGTCTACAAATAATATCACAGTAACCTTGAACTCCAATATCTACTAGGAAACTCGAGTTATTTTCATGCATCAATTATTATGGGTTGATTGATGAGTTAACTGGTTGATCACAGGTTAACACACCCCACTACTGGATCTTCCACTAGTTCTTAATCAGTTAGAACTAGTTAAACTCACAATAACTCAAAATAACTGAAAAAAAACTGCTAGGAATTAGCAATAAATCATAACTAAACATAACTCAAGTGTCTCCTATATGAATTTATTGATTTAACAAAATTATAAGTGCCATATCATTTCAGTTAAATTCCTCCAAGTATTTTACTGAAATTGAAATTTGATTTTATCCTAATTTAATTAAGGAAAAATTAAATTACAAATTTATTGTTTCATTTTCAACACTCCCTCTAATCAAGAAAGGGATTATCTCATACCCATATCCTGCCTCTATGGAGCTCAAATTTTCCTCTTAACAAAGAGTTTGTCAAAATATCTGCATCTTGTTCCTTTGTTGCAACTCATGAGGGTCATCATGAATTTTTTTTTCATGCCTTTTGGACTTACTAATGCACCTTCACATTTCAAACTTTTATGAATTCCATTTTCAAACAATTCCTTAGAAAATTTGTGTTAGTAATTTTTGATGATATAGTAATCTACAGAAACCCTTGGAAGGATCATGTTCAACATGTTGATAGAGTGCTCAAACTATTGGAGGAGAAACAATTGTATGAAAAAACCTCCAAATGTTTCTTTGGAGTACATGAGGTGGAATATTTGGGTCATATTTTATCTCATGAAGGTGTTAAGGTAGACCCTTAAAAAATTAAAGCCATTAAGGAATAGAAAATCCCCACAACCATAAATCATCTTCAAGGTTTTCTTGGGTTGACAGGTTATTATCGCAAGTTTGTTAAGAATTTTGGGAGAATAACAACACCTATAACGACATTACTGAATAAAGATGCATTTTCTTAGACTCCATAAGAAACTAAGTCATTTTAACATCTTAAAGAGGAAATTTTCCAAGCACCGATATTAGCTACACCAGACTTCACGAAACCTTTATTGTGGAATGCAATGCCTCATGAAAGGGAATTGGTGTTGTTTTAGTGCAAGAAGGAAGACCCATTTCTTTTAAATGTCATCCAATAAAAGGAAATTATTTACACAAACCTATTTATAGGAAGGAAATGGTGGCAATACTACATGAAAAAAAGAAATCATGACTTTACCTAATGGGAAGACACTTCAACGTAAAAACAGATCATAATAGTCTTAAATACTTTTTGGAACAAATATTATCATCATAAGAGCAACAAAAATGGGTCACAAAGATGGTGGGTTATGAATTTGAAATCATTTACAAAAAATGGAAGAAAAATTTGTTGCAGATACACTCTCAAGAAAGGATGAGGATGTGGAAGCATTGCTTTGTGCCATTTCTATTCTCCAACCTCGACGATTAACTAAAGCGAGGGATGAATAGAAGAATAACAAATATGTGGTTAATTTAAACTACATAAAATCTTAAATAGAGTTACAAATAGTCTCTTCTAGAGTATTTTACATCAAAAACATGTGGCTTTCCCTTTTTCCATGAATAATGGGGGCTGACATGGCATCCTCCTGAACTATAGGTGTGAAAACAGGAAGGTCAACTTTTGAGTGAAACAAATTTTGCATACTGACTTTGATTGATGTGCTTCTCATGTCGTTGGAAATATATCCATGTGTAGAATAAAATTAAAATATGTGACGCTAATGTGACATATTTGTAACCCCAAAAAACATAATTTGATACCTAAAAACACTCCTTGAAGGTTTATACCCCGTTTCGCCAAACTAGGTCCCGCCAGTAAAAACAGTCACGTGAGTTGATTCCTCCACTTTTTCCATTCCAAATGCATTGAGATGGATGAAAAACAATATAATGATCCAATTTAGATCACACCTCCCCATTTTGGGAGGATTTTTGTCCCAAAAATCATTTACCGAATGAGGTGAGGAAATGTTTCCTCCACCTTCTCTCTGGTGTACCACTAGAATTTGTCCCTTCAACCCAATTTGCCAAAGGTCATGCTTCCCCTCTCTTACATTTCTCGAGCTCTTCTGGAAAAATGTATCTTATGTCAACTTTTCCTGAGCTTCTGGTTCTAAATCCTCCACAACATATAGGACCTGTTCCTCTTCCTGATCTAGCGTCGAAGGCTCATATAGTTTCAAATCCTCTACATTCACAACTGAGTAAATGCGCATGTATGCTGGTAAAATGAGCCGATAGGCATTATATCCTACCTTTTAAAGTATCTCAAAGGGACCATATCTGAGAGGCTTGATTTTCTTACTAGGCCATTGTAGCCTCTCCTTTTTCAACTTTAGCCATACTTTGTCTCCAACCTTGAATGTTTTCTCTATTCTATGTTGATCATGCCTTACCTTATACTTATCCTGCATATTTTGTAGTGTTTCCTGTACCTGTAGATGGATCTTCCTAATATTTTCTATAAATTTTTTTTAGCCCTCAGAGCATCTCTTGTAAGATATTCCCTCAGTCCTCCTTGCTACCCATATGCAATATCCAAAGGTGAAGGTGGAAAATATCCAAAACAAGTCTCAAATAGGGGCTTTCCTGTAGAAGTGTGAACTACTCTGTTGTAAGGATGTTGTATATATACCATATTTTCATCCCAGGTCTTTGAATACTTCTAGTTATATCCCCTCAGTAGCTACACCAAAGTCTTGTTGACTACTTCTATCTTCCCATCTGTCTGTGGATGGAATGTTGTAGATATCTACAACTTAGTGTCGATATTATCCCATAATTTAGTCCAAATTGCAATGAGAAATCTTGTATCCCTGTCTGAAATTATGCTCCTTGGTATCCCAAAGTGCACCCAAACCTGTCCAAAGAATATGTTTACTTATTCTTGTCCATTGATGGTATTTTGACAAGGCATCAGAACACACATCTTGTTGAACCTGTCAACTACCATGAATAGGTAGTCATGTCCCTTCCTGTTTGTTGTTAATGCTCCCATAAAGTCCATGGAAATTATTTCCCAATGACGAGTAGGTACAGGTACATGATGATATAGACCTTGTTTCCTGTTCTAGGCTTGCTGGTACAAAAAATCATGCATCCTCTTATGAACCTAGCGAGCCTTCTCTTGCATATTTGGCCAATATACATACCTCTATAAGTTAGCCACAGTATTCCATACACCAAAATTCCCTGTAACCTTGGAGGTGTGAGCCTATCTAATCAGGTGCAATTGCTCACATTTAGGAACACGTTAATTGTCCAACTGTAGAGTAACCCATCCTGGAGATGGTAGTAAATGGTTTTGTTGCCATCGTGTACATGACTCTGACTCTACAACTGTTGATACACCTACTTGAAGTCCTCATCCTTTGAATATGCCTCTCTATATGCATCATGGGTGAATGGCTCCATGTGCATAAGAGTCCCCAAAGATATAATATTTGATGTGGGTGGCCTCAACAACATGTCAGACAAATTGTTTGTGATTCCCTCCTTATACTTGATCACCAAATGAAACTGTTGAAGAAACCCCATCCACTTGTAGTGCCTGGTATGATGTAGCTTATTCTAGGCCTGCAAGTACTATAACAACTAGTGATATGTGTGGATTATTGTCTCCTTTCCCATCAAATAATGTTTGCACTTCTTCACACCTTACACCATGGCAAAGAGCTCCTTATCGTAGGTAGGGTAGTTAAGAACTACCCCATGAAAAAATTTAGAATGGTAACATACATGTCTTCCTCCCTGCATCAAGACAACTCCAATAGCATACCCACTCACATCTATCTCCACTTCAAAAGTTGGATGCAAGTTTGGTAAATCTAGAACTGGTGCTTGACTGATATTCTTATTTAACTCCTCAAAATCCCTTTGCTAATATTTTCCCCAAGGAAAACTCTTACCACTTGCTATTATGGCATGGAGTGGTGTTGCTACCACTGAAAATGAGGCTATAAGTTTCCTTAGGCACTGTGCTTCCCTAATGAAATTATTGACCTCAGAAACATTAGTAGACACTAACCATTTCATTATTGCATCCATATTGGAAGGATATATCTTCAACTCTCCTCCATCGATCACATACTCCATATACACAAAATTATGCTGCGCAAAATCACACTTCTTGAGATTTGCTAGCAGCTAGTGCTTCTTTAATGTTTCTTGCACCTGTGTCAAATGAGACATATTTTCCTCCTAGGTAGCACTATATACCAGTATATCATCCAAATATATAATAACAAATGAATCTATAAAAGGGCGCAATATATCATTCATTAGTATCATAAATGTAGTTGGTGCATTACATAGGCCAAATGGCATGACTAACCACTTATACAAACCTTTCCTGGTTTTGAAGGCAACCTTCCATGTATCTTCTTCTTTGAATCGAACCTGATGATATCTAGACTTCAAGTCCAACTTAGTGCAGTACTTATCTTGTTGCAACTATTCCATTTGATCATCTATCCTGGGTAGTGAGTATCTATTCTTAAGCATGATTTTAGTCAACACCCTCTAATATATACACATCCGCCAAGTCCCATCCTTCTTTGGCACAATCATGATGGGTGACCCACATGGTGATGTACTCATCTGAATGACAACTTGTTCCAGCAGTTGCTGCAATGGTTTATTCGCCTAACTTTCTTCTATAATAGACTATATGTATAGCCCAATATTTTGCAATGGGGAGTCTGGAAAAATTTGGATCTCATGCTACAATTCTCTCTTAGGTGGTAATCCTTTAGGCTTTCGGAACACATCCTTGTTTTCCTGTAACAACTCCTCCAATTTATGCTTTTGTTTCTTAGTACACCCCTCCAGGGATTCCTTGCCTCTTATTGACTCCTCTTCAGGTTTAAATTCTTGTAAAAAATAAATCATACTTCTTGCTAGAACTAATAAATCTCTTGGCTTGATTGATACTTACCAGTGAAATTTTCGACTTGCCTTTGTGCGCATTGATGATGAACGAATTTCATCCTTGATGAGATGGAATTGATTGGATTTCCTCGTGAATATTTCATCTCACATGTACATGTATGGACTCCCAAATATGAATCTGCATACATCAAGAGGAACCACATCTAGATCTACTTCATCACTAAAATAAATGTTGATAGAAAATCTAATTCTACATTGTTTTGTTACCTTCAAATCAACATCCTTATTTACCCATCCCACTCGATATGGGTTTGGATGATCATGAAATTCTAGCCTTAACTTCTTGACCAACTCTGTTGCAAAAATATTCGCCTCCGATCTTGAGTCAAACAAAGCATCAATATTTGTCTTCTTGACCTGTATCTTTATATGGAAGAGTTTGGTAATTTCTTTCTCTTCTAGTCGCTGAAGGCTACTCAGATTCACCTCCTTTTGTACTGATGTATAGACGATCTTCTCATTCAAATCTGAGCTTATTTCAACTTGGTTGCTTGAATCAGTGGCGATGAGATTCTTCTTCTTTTTATCTTTCTTATTGTTCTTTGGCTTTAGCTTTGGATGCAACTTCTAACACTTCTCCTCTGTATGGTCATCAATGTTGCAGTGGTTTCTAGGAACTTTGCATTGATGTGTTGTGGCTGTCATATTTTTATCTTTTCCCCCATATTACTTCTTCTTCCCCTCCTTAGAAGCATCATGTTTCTCCTTATGCTTCGATCCACTTGATTGCGCTCTTTTCAGGCCTATATTTTCCAGGTATTGTGCTTGTACACAAGCCCCGTCTACCGCTTTGGGCTTGAACAACATCACTTTATCACGCAGATGGTGATGCATGTTAATTTTTGCAACTAAGGTCAAATTCCACAATGGAAAGCTCATATGATTAATATAATAATTTAACTATATTCCTATTTTCGAGAGGATCGAAATCGATCTACAGATCACCCCAATCGGTTAAGCAGAAGTTAAGTTATGAATTAATCTAATACTTTATGGGTTGGCGTAACCACATGTTGATCTGATCAAAGCCCTAATAGGTGACCCAAAAAGTTATAAATAGAGGATAACTCAAGCTAATTTACACACTTTCTCAAGTGATCTATGATTTTCATCCATTAGTTTATTTTGTCTATGTTTATGTTTTGGCTCACACAAGTACGTCGGAAGGAGCTTGCACAATGGTAGGCAGTGGATCAAGATCAAAGACTTATGCACATTTCAGATCTGATTCTATTGAAGTAGAGTCGCGGGCAGTTAAGGTCTAGGTAGTGGCCTAGAACAAGTGCATATGGTCAATTTTTCGACACTTTAGTTTGGATAGTTTTGACGTATTGACGAAAAGTTCCCAATTTTTTTCTCAATTTTTTTAATCCCGCCAAAAAGCGTCGCTCTTGTGACACTACCTTAAAAAATTCGAAATAGCGATGAAACTAAAAACGTTGGAATAGATATGAAAACTTGGAAATGTCATAATAGCGACGAAAAATTGGAAACGTCGGAATAGCAACAAAAACTTGGAAATGTCGGAATAGCGACGTCGTCACTACCCAAAGCGTCGGAATAGCAACGAAACCTTACAAACGTTAGAATAGAAATGTCATTAGGTAGAGTCATGTCGTGTGAGGATGCCATAGGAAACGTGTCTGGGTCAGATTGTGTGAGGAAGGCCATATCAAAAATGATAATTTTTGACTGCCCGTGTGCCTTGTGCATGTTCATGCGATCCGTTTTTCGTTTTCTCCCTCATGCCTTCGACGTTCGAGTGGGTCAGGTTAGGTCGGGTCGTGTGATGGCACCCAATGAAACACGTTCGGGTCGGGTCGATTCGAGTTGTTTTGTACTGTGAGGGTGCCCAAGGAAACATGTTCGGGTGGGTCGGGTTGTGTGAGGGTGCCCAAGGAATGCGCTCGGGTTGTGTCGTGTCAGGTCAAGTGAGGGCTCCCAAGGAAATGCGTTTGGGAGGGTCGGGTCGGGTCGGGTCCAGTTGTGTCATGTGAGGCTGCCCAAGGAAATGCGTTCGGGTGGGTCGGGTCGGGTCATGTCGTGTGAGGGCGCCCAAGGAAACACATTCAGGCAGGTCGGGTCGGGTTTGGTCATGTCGTGTGAGGGTGCTTAGGAAAAAGAATTTGGGCAGGTTGGGTGAGGTCATGTCGTGTGAGGGCGCCCAAGGAAACACGTTTAGGCAGGTCGAGTTGGGTCAGGTCGTGTGAGGGTGCAAAAAGGAAACGTGTTCGGGTGGGCCGAGGTGGTTCAGGTCTAGTCGTGTGAGGGTTCCCACAAAAACGTGTTCGTGCGGGTCAGGTCAGGTCGTGTGGGGCACTTAAGAAAATTCTTTCGGGCGGGTCAGTTCAGGTCGTGCCATGTGAGGGCGCCCAAGGAAACACATTCGGGTGGGTCGGAGTGGGTTGGGTTGGGTCAGGTCGAGTGATGGTGCCCAGGGAAACAAGTTTGGGTGGGTCTAGTCAGGTTGGGTTGTGTGAGGGTGCCTAAGGAAACGTGGTTGGGCAAGTCGGGTTGGGTCGGGTCCAGTCAGGTCGTCTGAGGGTGGTCGTATAAAAAACGCTAAGTTTTGACCACCCGTGTGCCTTGTGCACTTTTCTGTGATCCCTTTTCCATTTTCTCCCTCGTGCCTTCGTTTGGGCAGGTCGGGTCGTGTTGTGTGAGGGCACCACAAGAAACATGTTCAGGTCGAATTGTGTGAGGGAGGCTGTATCAAAAATGCTAAGTTGTGACCACCCGTGTGTCTTGTGCATGTTCATGCGACCCGTTTTTCGTTTGATCCATCTTGCCTTCGACGTTCGTGCAGGTCGTGTCGTGTTGTGTCGTACTCTGTGGGTGCCCAAGGAAATGTGTTCGGGCGGGTTGGGTCAGGTCCAGTCGTGTGAAGGCTTTCGAGGAACACATTCGGGTCGGGTCATGTCAGGTCGTGTGAGGATGCCCAAGGAAACATGTTCGGGCAGGTCAGGTCAGGTCGTGTCATTTGAGGGCACCCAAGGAAACGTGTTCGGGTAGGTTGGTTCGGGTCGGGTCATGTCATGTGAGGGCACCCACGAAAACACATTCGAGTGGGTCGAGTCAGGCAGGGTCGGATGATGTCGTTTGAGGGTGCCCGGGGAAACGTGTTCGGGCAAGTAGTGTTGGGTCACGTTGTGTGAGGGCACCCAAGGAAACACATTCGAACCGGTCGGGTCGGTTACGGTCAGGTCATGTGAGGGCGCCCAAGGAAACGAGTTAGTGTGGGTCAGGTCGGGTTGTGTGAGGGCACCTAAGGAAATGCGTTAGGGCGAGTCAGGTTGGGTTGTGTCGTGTGAGGGTGCCCAGGGAAACGCATTCGGGCAGGTCAGGGTGGGTTGTCTGAGGGCACCCAGGGAAATGCGTTCGGGCAGTTCGAGTCAGTGGTGAGCCCTGGTATTGCACCAAAAGTGTTGCAACTCCTAGGGGTTGTCCTAATTTACTTTATCAACCCGAGGTTCGTACAAACTTTGAGGTGACAGTGCAATATACACAACATATGCATTATGTTCATGTCATCTTCTTCTACTTTATGAAAGGGTGATATTTCTTAATTTATGGGAACAACTGGAAAGTAAATTACTAGAAGGAAATGAAAGAAAGGAAATTAAACGAAAGTGTTGAAAAGAAATAACAATAATGAAACTAATTTATTTGGAAGAAAGGGAAATGACTGAAAAGAAACTAGGCTAACTTGCTGAAAATAAATGGAAGAAAGGAAACTAATTCTAACCCACAATTAACTTGGTAAAACAAATAAATGCATTCTACTTATCCTATGATCTATCTACCAAGCTCTTATCCATGCAACTAAACTATCCATGACTTAATTCTAACTAAAAAGATTTAGTTTGCAGCTTGGAGGAAGAAAAAGGGCTAAAAGAGCGAATCGAGGGCTTAGCACATGAAACAGGGCTTAGAAATGGAAAGCGGGGGTTAAACCCTTAGAAAACATGATTATAACGTGAGAAATGACTTTGGAGCAGAGATAATTGAAAAAGGCTTAGAAGCAGAAAGAGGGGGTTTAAAAGCTTATAAAACCTTATTATAGCGCAAGAAATGGCTTGGAGTGGAAAGAATAAAAAAATGCGATGGCAGAGACGTGATGGAGGTAAAATTTGCGATGTGCGATGTTGTAATCGTGACTTAGAAAGTTTAAATGGATAGTGGTAATGATTTAACGGGAATAAAATAAAACGTGCGAAGTACGACGTGCACTGCGGTAAAGGTTGCGGGAGGTGATGTGCGATGGGGATGACGTGGCAGTGAAAGGAAAAAGGAAAATTTCTGGGCTATGATGTGCGATATGGTAAGTTCAGGGAAGTGTGATTTGCGATACGGTAAAGGTTGCGGGCTGCAAATTGCGATGCAGATGACGTGGCAGTGAAAGGAAGAAAGGGAAAAGTTTTGATTTGCGATTTACGATTTTGCAATATCGGAATCGCAATGAACGAGCGGTAAGTGTTAAAGTAAATGCTTAAATGTTTCAATCTGCGAAGTGCGATTTATGGTTGCCGGAGTCTCAAGGAGGAAGGTGGAGGTCGTGTTTTTGATGGTTTTCAAGAGTTTTAGTGTTAAAACGAGTCCGGCGATGGTGACTGACAGAACAAAGGAATAAGGCAGGCAATCCGCGAAGGAGAGCGGTAAGCCTTTGAGACAAAAGGTAAGCAGTGCGAAGTGCGATTTGCGATTTTGAAATATCGCAATAAAAAGGAACAAGCAGTAAGTGTTAAAGGTAAATTATAAATTTTGTGATTGCGAAGTGCGATGTATGGTGGTGGGAGTCTCGAGGAGAAAAGGAAGAGGTTGGTTTTTTTCGATGGTTTTGAATTGTTTTTCATTCATTTTCCATAGAAATAATAAGGCGGCCGTGAATGAAGGAAACAGAGAAATAAGGCTTTGAAGGGATAAGTGTGTTAGGTAAAGAAAAGGTAAGTACAACGTTGAGATGATAAGAGAAAGAAGGGAATGGAGGCGTAAGAACAGTGCTCAGAAATGAAACACACCTACAGATTATGCATGGGAGACAGATAGAAATGCAAGTTGAAATAGTGAAGGAAGGGCTTGGACTTGGTAACACAAATTCTTCCCAGAACTAAAACAGAAAGAAAATTTTGGCCTATGGGAAGGTCTGCCCCTACTCGAACTCTATTGACAGAGATGAGAGGGGGGAGAATTGACCACTGTTTTGGATTTTTTCCTCTATTTCGCTATGCATAAGCAATTGAAACTACAACAGCAAAAAAACTAAATAGCAATGAAACTTATCAGAAGTAGATATAACTTAAATGGCAGAAGAAAAACTAGCTAAATGACATAAAGGAAAAGATACTAACAGCAGAGAAGATGAGGCACATGGGTTGGGCCCTAACCCATGAGCCCAACTCTCTAGAATTAAATCAGTGAAATGGAGTCTATCTCCTCATTGCATTAAAAAATGAAATCTTATTACATCCCGAAGGTCGTAAACAACAAAAGCCTAATAGCTTGCAACAAAATTTCTGAATGGAATCGAATCACTCACTCACTAACTAACTAACTAACTAATTAACTCCTAGCACTAGCTCTGCTCTATTTATTCTCTGGGGCAGCTACCAATAGCTCCCTTGAAAAAATGGTGATTGAGTCCACTTTGACTCCAAGTAAACATAGATTGAGTGCCCTTCGTCTTCAGTTGCTTGGCTGCCTCTTGAAATTTGCTTTGCTGGAGACTCCAAGTGAAGTATGGCTTGAATGCACTTGGTCTTGAGTTTCTTGGCTGCCTCTGAAATTCGAATTGCGGGAGGAGAATCTCATGAGGATCCATTAGATGCCTTTGAGAGTTAAGAAGGGCAGAAAACCCCCTTGAATTTCTCCAAGTTTTCTCCCTAAATTCATGATGCTGTTCTCATTTATTCTCCAATCATGATCTTCCAGTGGCAGGGAGAAAGTCACTAAACCATCTCCTTCTCCAAATCTATATAATCTGCCAAATATTCTACAAAAATAACCAATATTAGGGAAAAATATGAAACTACCTTTAATCCTTCCTAAAAACATATTAAATCATAATAAAACATTATTAAGTGCAGAAGAAGAGATTTAATATATCCTTTTATGTGCATAAGGAAGGTAGATGGGTCTTATTTTATGTCTAATTTAGAGGCCCATCAGTCGGGTCGGTTCGGGTCGTGTGAGGGTGGCCATATAAAAAATGCTAAGTTGTGACCACCCGTGTGCCTTGTGCACGTTTGTAAAATCCATTTTCCATTTGCTCCCTCGTGCCTTCATTCGGGCGGGTTGGGTCATGCCATGTGAGGGATCCACAGGAAATGCGTTCAGGTCAGATCGTGTGAGGGAGGCCATATAAAAAATGGTAAGTTGTGACCGCCTTTCTGCCTTGGGCACATGTTGGTGCGACTCATTTTTCGTTTTCTCCATCGTGCCTTCGATATTCGAGCGGGTTGGGTCAGGCGTGTGATGGCACCCAAGTAAATGCATTCGAATCAGGTCAAGTCGGGTTGTGCCGTGTTGTGAGGGTGCCACAGGAAACAAGTTTGGGTGGGTCGTGTTGGTTCGGGTCGTGTGAGGGCGCCCAAGGAACGTGTCTGGTCATGTCGTGTCGAGTCATGTGTGGGCACCCAAGGAAACACGTTCGGGCGGGTCAGGTTGGGTCCGATTGGGTCATGCCGTGTGAGGCCTCCCAAGGAAATGCGTTGGGTCGGGTTAGGTCAGTTCAAGTCGTGTGAGGGTGCCCAAGGAAACACGTTCGGGTAGGTCTGGTCGGTTCGGGTCGATTCATGTGAGAGCACCTTAGGAAGCGTGTTCATTCAATTCAGGTCAGGTCATGTGAGGGAACTTAGGGAAACACATTCGAGCAGGTTAGGCTGGGTCGTGCCATGTGAGGGTGCCCAAAGAAATGAATTCAAGCGGGTTGGGTCTTGTGAGGGTGCCCGGGGAAATGCATTCAGACAGGTCGGGTCGGTTCGGGTTGTGTGAGGGCACCTATGGAAACACGTTCAGGTGGGTCGGGTCTGTTCAGGTCAGGTTGGGTCGGGTTGGGTTGTGTGAGGGTGGCCGTATAAAAAATGCTAATTTGTGACCACTCGTGTGCATTGTGCACGTTTGTGCGATCTGTTTTCCATTTTCACCCTTGTGCCTTCGTTCGGGCGGGTCAGGTCGCGTCGTGTGAGGGCACCACAGGAAATGTGTTTGGGTCAAATCGTGTGAGGTAGGCCATATAAAAAATGCTAAGTTTTGACCGCACTTGTGCCTTGTGCATGTTCATGCGACCCATTTACCATTTCTTCTCTCATGCCTTCGAAGTTCAGGCGGGTCAGGTTGGGTCAGGCCGCGTGATGGAACCCAAGGAAACGTGTTCAAGTCGGGTCGGGTCCTGTCGTACTGTGAGGGCACCCAAGAAAACATGTTTGGGAGGGTCGAGTCGGGTCGCGTCGTGTGAGGGCGCCCAAGGAACGCGTTCAGGTCGGGTCGTGTAGGGTCGCGTGAAGGCTCCCAAGGAAACTCGTTCGGGCGGGTTGGGTTGTGTTGTGTGATACCGCCCAAGGAAACACGTTGGGTTGGCTCAGGTCGGGTCGTGTCGTGTGAGGGCGCCCAAGGAAACACATTCAGGAAGGTCGGGTCAGGTTGGGTTGTGTCATGTGGGGGTGCCTAGGAAAACGTGTTCCGGTGGGTTAGGTCGTGCTGTGTGAGCTGGGTGCTTAAGGAAATGCGTTCGGGTGGGTCGGGTCGGATCAGGTACTTGTGTGAGGGCGCCCAAGGAAACACGTTCGTGCAGGTTGGGTCAGGTCATGTGAGGGCACCTAAGGAAACACATTCGGGCGGGTCATGTTTTGTCATGCCATGTGAGGTGCCCAAGGAAACGCGTTCGGGCGGGTGATTTAAAATTTATCAAGCATGCATAGGCTTGTAAAATTAAGGTATGATAGAAATTTTTTCTAGTGGACAAAATTAGAGTTTGGTTGGATTTTTCTTGATTACAAACAATGGTAAACAACCTGCATCAATGTTACTTTCCTTTATGAAACAACTAACGTCAATGCCTTCCAAAAACAACTCAAAATAGAAGCAAACAAGTCTCCATTCTTATTAAGTCATGTTGGGGCACTAGGTAGTTGAATATAATATATAAAATAAAACACCTCCAACATTTCAGAACGAAGTATGAAAAAAATGAACCATTACTTGGACTGCATTGTAAGCCAAGAAACCAAATTTATTAATGCAAGGATCTAAAATCCCAGTTTTGTGCGGTCTGCTCCATCTAACATTATAAGCATATTGGCTATTTACAAATGGAGTATGTTGACATAAATTTAAGATTCATTGATGCGAGTTCATGATATGGAAATTTAGTTCAACAAAAATGGGAATATGACAGACTCAAGGTCAGCTCTGTAATGACATATTTTAATTTCTTTATTGATCTATTGATGGCAATTCGCTTTTGTGGTGCATCAATTGTTTTTTTTTTTAATCAATTATTCCTAATTGGTGGAATCCCCTAGAGCTACTCTACAGGTTGGTGGGTATTAGGATCCATGATTATTATTATATCTTCTTTGTAAATGATAAGCACTCTTTTGTGGGCTAGCTTCTTATAGGCACCTCATAGCCCTCTCACTTTATCGGAACCAAAATTTTCATGACTGAACTATATTTGAGCCTCCCTATTGTTATAAGGCTCCATTTCATAGTCATACTTCTTTTTCCCTCTATTCCCAAATATTCCTTTTGAGAGTTTTCCAAAATTAGTCTTAATTTTTAATCAATAGATTTTTTCTTTCCACTTTGTGTTTAGTTCCCTCCACCTTTCAAGATGAACTACTTGCTACAAATGAAACTTTGGAATCCTATATCCAATATGGTTTGTCTGTTAGGAAGGTTATTTTAGAAAATCCTTCCAAACCATTAAGGTTTTTGATGACTTTAGATTTTTCCCTGGAGCTTGAATCCTTAGCCACAATTCCCAACCCCTAACCCAGTTAACCACCTAAAATTCTAAACCCCTAACCCATTTAACCACTAAAACCTAAACCTCTAAACCCTTAACCCCTAACCCCTAAACCCTTAACCCCTAACCCATTTAACCCCCTAAACCCCTAACCCATTTAACCCCCTAAACCCTTAACCCCTAACCCCTTAAACCCTAATTCTTGACCCCTAATCCATTTAACCCCTAAACCTCTAAAACCCTAACCCATTTAACCCCCTAAACCATAACCCTATTAACCCCTAACCCCTACAAGTGTCCTCCATCATAAATTTTTGCAAAGTGCACAATCCTGGTCCAACGTGTTCACCAAGTTAATCCTGTATCATTGACACATCTGCAACATCCTCTTCTTCACATGTCTTGGCTTCTTCTTCATCGCAATCTGCAGCTCCATCTTGCTCCATTTCCCAACCAAGTCAAAGAAGCTCTACTTCAACATTCTCCTCCAAGACTTCAAGTTCAACACGAGTCCGTGGGTGCTCTTCTTTCATATGCCTCAACATGTATAAGGTCTAAAAAATCCTCCCTTTACATTCTTCCCAACTTGCCATGTCTTGTTATGCACCTTCGACCTTGACCAATGTCTTGCCCCTGACAATGTTTCACTGAGACCAACCAATATAATGTCCAAGCTTTGATACCAACTGTAGCCCTATCGTTGTATTTGGGTCAGGTCAGGTCAGGTCGGGTTGTGTGTGGGCGCCCAAGGAAACGTGTTCGGGCGGGTCGGGTTGTGTGAGGGCGCCTAAGGAAACACGTTTGGGTGGGTCAGGTCGGGTCGTGTCATGTGAGGGTGCCCAAGGAAATGCGTTTAGGCAGGTCGGGTCGGGTCGGGTCGGGTCAGGTCGTGTGAGGGTGCCCAAGGAAACCCGTTCGAGTGGGTCGGGTCGGGTTGGGCGGGTCATGCGAGGGCGCCCAACGAAATGCATTCGAGTGGGTCACGGGTCGTGTCGTGTGAGGGCGATTGTATAAAAAATGCTAAGTTGTGACCACCTGCGTGCCTTGTGCATGTTTGTGCTACCCATTTGCTGTTGTCTCCCTTGTGCCTTCATTTAGGCGGGTCGGGTCGTGCCGTGTGAGGGTGCCTAAGGAAACACGTTTGGGTTGGAATGGGTTGGTTCAGGTTGTGTGAAGGAGGTCGTATAATAAATGCTAAGTTGTGACCGCCTGTGTGCCTTGTAGTGCACGTTCATGTGACCCGTTTTCCTTTCGCTCCCTTGTGCCTTCGTTTGGGCGGGTCAAGTAGGCTCATGTGAGGGCACCCAAGAAAACAAGTTCAGGGCAGGTTGGGTCGGGTCGGGTCATGTGAGGGCACCCAAGGAAACACATTCAGGCCGGGTCGGGTCAGGTGGTGCCGTATGAGGGCGCCCAAGGAAACGCGTTCGGGTCGGGTCGTGTGAGGGAGGCCATATCAAAGATGCTAAGTTGTGACCCCGCCCATGTGTCTTGCGCACGTTCGTGTGACCCATTTGACATTTTCTCCCTTATGCCTTCATTTGGGTAGGTCAGGTCAGGTCGGGTCATGTGAGGGCGCCCAAGGAAACACTTTCGGGTCAGGTCGGGTTGTGTGAGGGCACCCAAGGAAACACGTTCAGGTCGGGTCGAGTTGGATCGGGTCATGCCTTGTGAGGGCGTCCAAGGAAATGCATTCGGGTCGGGTCGGGTGAGGTCGTGTGAGGGCGACCGTATAAAAAATTCTAAGTTTTGACCATCTCTATGCCTTGTGCACGTTCGTGCAAACCATTTTCTTGTTAGCTCCCTTGTGCCTTTGTTCGGGCGGGTCGGGTCGTGCCGTGTGAGGGCGCCCAAGGAAATGCGTTCAGGTCAGGTCGGGTCAGGTCGTGTGAGGGTGGCCATATAAAAAATGCTAAGTTGTGACCACCCGTGTGCCTTGTGCACTTTCGTGTGACCTGTTTTCCATTTTATCCTTTGTGCCTTCGTTCGGGCGGGTTGGGTCATGTCGTGTGAGGACACCCAAGGAAACGCATTCGGTTCGAGTTGGGTCAGGTTGTGTGAGGGAGGCCGTATAAAAAATTTTAAGTTGTGACTGCCTGTGTCCCCTAATTTGCACGTTCGTGCAACCCGTTTGTCGTTTGATCCCTCGTGCCGTGTGAGGGCACCCAAGGAAACACGTTTGGGTCGGGTTCGGGTCGGGTTGGGTTGTGTGTGTGGAAAGTTGTAAGTTTTACATATTAAATAGTTTATATGCACCTTAATATCTTATTGATTTATATTCAATTATTAATTTAATACTATATATAATTTAAAAAAAAATATTATTATTTACATTTAATTTTTAATTTTAATTCCAATTCCCTCTTCAAACAAATTTCTCCCTTCACCCCAACCTCCCTATTCCTGCCTGCAAAAAATACACCGTTCAGTAGTTTCCTGAATCATTGTTCCGAACGCGCTATCACTATTCTGCATGCAGACTCAGGTTCAACCTGACTTGACCCTGTCAAATTGCCCGATGCCCTGCGAAACCCGACTCGCCTTGAATGCTAAACACGTTTTCCACGACTCAACCCTTATATTTCTTTAGCCACATTGGAGAAGGGTTTGGATCGAATCCATGCAATTACGGGCTCTGAGATGTTGTATAATCAGGTGGCCCAAGGAAGGAACTTGGAGAACCAGTTGCTATTGGCTGTTAGGGAACGAATTCTCGACCATGTGCGTAGGCTGGATGATTTTATGCTCATATTTAGTGTGGAAACTATTGATGGTAGAAATGTAACGTTTATGTCGAGAGAAGCAATATATCTAAGTTCAATTCCAAGGAATTTTTTAGCTTTGCAAGTTGAGTATGATGAGGAGGATGAGGATAATGGGGTTGTGTCCTACGGGCTGGGACAAAAGAGGCAGAGAAGCTATATGTAGGGCTGCTTCCATGCCCCCACTTGGTATGCCCTCTTTCATTATCCTCTAATTTTCCCCATTGTTTGAAATATTTGATTGTAATTTTTAAGTCCCTTTATGGTATTTTACCTAATTCCTTGAATAGGTTTCATTTGGCACCTTCAGTAGTCATCTGGTCACTGGAAGTTTGGGGTGAACCTATGCCATAGAGAGCTCATGGCCCTAGATTGAATTCCATCCCTTGTTCACCTTAAGCCTTACCTTTTATTGTTGATTACGCTAGGGTCTAATGGTAAACCAATGGAAATACTTGAGGGCACATGTCCTAGGAGTCTCTCCTGCGAAACAAGGGGTGGTTTCTGTAAAATAAATAAAAATTAGACGTCCTTTTGGGTACTAAGAAATCTGCAATCAGTTTTTTTCTTTACTGGCGTTATCGTTTTTACTCAATTGTGTATCTTATTAGTATTGGGCCTTGGACATGCATTTATCATAGGTTTCAAAGTGGAATGATCTTGGATGGTTCTTGTTTATCTTCGACTTGTGTTATTTACTTCTTCCTTGACTCAAACACTATCTTGCATTTTATTGAATAACTGCTAGCACCTTTCGATCTTTTGTGACCCACTTAGAATCTAGTCTCTGAAATCTGAAAGGTTCTTTGGATATCTGAGGAGAAGGAGACCAATCTAAAGGAGAGCAACACTAATTAAAATGTCAAAATAGTCTGGGAAACTTGTTTAAAATTAGGTCACCATATTGAAACATTTTGATTTAGAAATGACAAGGAACTGTGATGCACCACTCTATTTTCTCATTGGTGGTTTGATGGTAGATGTGATCAATACTGTTTTTTTCATTTCAGAGAAATGAATATGTTTAATCCAATATTTTGATTGTTCCTTTCTAAAGAAATTAGGAGGATCGGTGTTACGAAATTGTCTGAGACATTCAAGCTGTAATTGAAACATTCAAGTTGTAATTGAAACAGATGATTGTTATGAACAATTGGTCTTTGAAATATTCTTATCAAGAAGCTTGTATTGAGTGGGCGCATCTGTACGACTGAAAGGGGCATTCCAGATTTTCTGAATATTTTTTTTTGTTTGTGTTGGTTTTTTAAATGTTCAATTTATAGTAAACTTCTTTGACCTTTTGATTTCTATAGATTACACACGTAATGTGTCTGAAATGTTAAGAATTCTTCAAAATTTGAAGTTGTATACATGAACCAGATTTCTTTGTCTTGGCAAAACATATTATAATTTTTCCATGGATAACTCAATGCCCTAATTTGAAATATTATACTGTATACATATTTTCTCAATTTATATGGAACAAACTTTGAATTTTTTTGTTGGGATGCATAGTAGATATGGATTTACATTTGAGGAATTGACACTAACAGGAAGGAAGTTGTAACTGGGATTGATTTCCCTCATTTATAGGAGGATATATGCTGCTTCACACAAATTGTATTTTTCTTTATAGATGTCTGTCGTTGTCATTTTTGAATATTTAAATATTTCAGTTGTCATCAACCATGTTTTCAAATTGCAAAGGCATTAGTCCATGGGTTGTTTCAAATTAATCCACTCCTATACACATAATGATCGGGGAAATTTTGTTGGCCTATCTCAACACTTTTTAGAAAGCGTAATATCAAATCATTACGAGCTTGATTTTGGTATTGGGGAATTACAATTCTAATTTTTTTTATCTTTTGTGTCTTAAATTTTAGTTCAGATGATTTTTTGACATTTGTCTAACTTGGTCTAGTTGTTTCTTGCAGTCAATCTAAGGATTTTGTGGATACTCACATTCTTATTATGCATGCATACAATGCTCCTGATCCTATTATGTGATCAAGATACTTGGGACTTTATAAATCATTATGTGTTTTGATGGGATGGAGCTATGCCTCTCCACTAGATAATTAAAAATCATATCAATCATTCTCAACACCCGAAGCAATGGAAAAAAATCAATATCTTATTTTATGGCCACCACTAGTTATTATTCAAAATGCAAGCACTAGAAAAAGAAAGGATGGCCTTTTGGACGGTATTGGAAATCGAGAGATGGATGCACAACTTGAAGGTGTGAAAAAACAACTCAACCTTCTTCCTGTCTGGTTTCCTTTTCCATTTCAATTTATGATAATTTATGCTTCTTTAAACAAATTTTTCTTGTATTTTGGACTACATAGTGTAATTGGATGTTATGTATCAATAAGAAGTCCTTTTACTGTAGATATATACTGAATTTTTCTATCCTTTGTTATTTAAATATGATTCTAGAGTAGTTCGGTCCTTTGCCATTTACTAAACGAACTCCAAACACCTATGATAAAAGTGGTTTCTAGGATGCATTTTGCTCATTCCTCTTCTGATTTAACTTCTGAGAAGGGTTGATAAATGTGCCGATATTTTCATATCTCTCTCTCAATGTTTCAAGCCCTTATATGATGTCATTATTGGGAGAATGAGATTCCCAATTATTCAGATATATATATGACATTATTTCTAAAAAAAAAATAGCATCGCAGGTATCAAGAGTGTTGTCATTTTTTTCGTTATCCATCCCTACAAATGATCTCTGAAGAAGAAGAATAAGCTGGCAACATAGGTTATACATGGCAACTAAATTTCTTTGGGCCCGATTGCAGTTATATCTTTCATTGTATCTTTTGGGTACAAATAAATCTGCAATCATTTCTTAGATGTCAATGTTTGTCATGGTCCAAGGAGGGCACTTTCATTTTGCAACAAGTTGTTACAGATATAGAATAACATTTTCTTTTTAGTTGTCTTATATAGGCATTGAGCTAATATTCTATGTTAGATTCAATCCACCTTATGGGAACCTTAAATGTTATACAAAGATAAAGTTCTCTAAAATCTATCTGCAAATCCTTTTTACATATTATTTCATGTTTCAAGGAACGTGAAGAGCTGATGAATATTGCAGAAATTAGAGCTGAGATTATGCATATTTCCTAGTATGCTCACCATCTCATATAAATTATTCATGTAAATTTGAAGCTGCACATCCCACAGGGTTGATTCCATCCTTGCCCCTTAATGCCAACCAAGGTTATACCTTTAGAACTGGTTTGCGATATTATATTATTGCATTATAGTATACGGTCTAAGAAATTTTCTAGTGTAATATACTATAATTTCAGCACTCTATATGGTTGCAGATAGGGAGTGGGGATGCAGCGGGATTGGTCAATATCCATCATGCCAAAATTTTCACATGTAAGCTTCAAACATCTACCAATTATTGCAACGGATCATGATAAAATTTGAACAAGGCTAAGAGTGATGAATATTGAGATCTCATATAGTGCCTTCTTCATTTAGGATGCATTTATAGTTTTAATAGGACCAATTAACAATAAGAATTGTTTCCTTGATTTATGTGGTAATTATTTTCCTAAAATCCTCAATGCATTGTTCATTTTCATGGAAAATACTTTTATTCCTTTCCTTCCAATTCTCCCATACGATGAAACTTGGACAAGGTTTCTAAGCCTGATTAATGATTTCATTTGTTACCTTTTGTCTCCCATTTTTGAGATAGTGATAATGATGTTTCCATGAGTTTTGTCAGATTTATAGAAGATATTAGATCCTTTATCCCACTAGATTGTGACATAGGAGAATTCATCCATGAGGTAATTCAATTTTTCTTTCTCCCTTTACATAGGTTTCATCAAGAGGGCCATTGGAAACCTATTTTCTAAATTTATTCCCATGTGAGGATCTTGTGGTGGCCCAAAATCCAAAGGAACATACTGACTTTGGCCCAATGTTTCAAGTTCTATATTTTCTTCCAAATTTGGTCCTCTTGGAGATTTACATATCTAATTTCTAAGTTGTATGCCTCTCTGAGGATAAATTTTCCCTCCATTTTATACCTGCATATGATTTTATCAACACCCTCCTAGAATTTAATTGGTCTCTCTTGAATTTTTGAACATAGTTCATCCAGGGATTATTGGTTCCTATGATAGTTTCACTGATATTTTGAATTCCACTTTCTCCACATATTTGGGCCTCTTTTGTCCTACCAAACACTGTAAAATTCAACATTACCCTATATATTGTCAATTCGTTCAATTCTTGATAACATTCAAACTGCACCAGTATGGGAAATTGAATCCATGATTCCTCCCAGAATAAATAAATGGTTTTGAATAAGGCCCTTCTTGTTGCATACATTGTTCCATATATGAGATCCCCTCATATCCCCTTCTAATATTATCAATTCGTGCTCTAGTATGTTGGATATATATTTGACTCTAAATAGACTTCCCCAAAGAGAGTTGGGATTCATGAGCCATTTCCACCAAGTTTTGGCTACCACAATTCTCTCTAAAGAATCTGGATCTCATAATCCCAACCATCATAATATCTTTAGTTAGTAGATTTTTCTCTAGGACACTAGATATCATTTTCTCTCCCTTTGTGCACCCCCCCCATAGAAAAGAGTTTGTATGTTTCAAATATTTTGAGTAAAATTTTAGGGGAAACTACGGATGAAAATAGGTATAGAGGCATGTCTTCAAGAATATATTTTAGAAGGATAATTCTGCTTAGAAAATTTAGAGCCATAAGAATCCAAATTAATAGCTTTTGATAAAATTAGGAAAGAAATTATTCCCATGATACCATTCTCAACGATATCTCTAGGAGTAGAGAACGTAGGTATTTGAAAGGAAAAAAACATTTCTAGATATGTTGAGTACAGGAAATATGCATTAGAACATATAGTGGGGTGTTAAAGTAGAAAATAGGAGATTTAGATGCATTGATTTCCATGCCTAAGGCTCCTTGGAAGATTTCCACGCAGGCCATATTTAACCTCCAAGTTAAACCAGTCAACATTCATGGACTCTGAATTTGCATATTTCTATTCCAGCACATAGAAGGATCAGGAGCAATGGGCTTCAACACTCTCATTTTGCCCTGCCTCACTTGCAGACATCTCTCTTAGAAGAAACATAGAATATAGATGGAGGATTCTTTGGCCCATGTAGGATTAATTCGAGCACGAGTCACGTTCTAAAATTTCTTCAAGAAGTTCCCTTTGAGGGGATACCCAAGAAATACCCAAGAATTTTTTTTACAAACCTTTTCCGATTACACAGGCCTGTGGTTTCTTGAACAAGAAATATATCAACAAATTCATCATTTGGAAATCCATCAGGGGTATTAATTTCCAAAGAAACTTTTCTTTTCCAGTCTAGAGAATCCTTATGTCTCTTCCTCTCTTTCTGTTGCAGGCAGTCTGAACATCCACACTTGAATCTTTGAGATTCTTCTACATACCTTACTTTGTTGTGAAGGTACTTGTAAGCATCACAATTAATCTTCATATAAACACCTTTTCTCCCTATGTTCTCACCAACAGAACAATGGCATTTTCTTAAAATTTATTAAAAAAATAGAAATTAAATTATATATATATATATATAATAAGAATTAATAAATAATATAAATTAAAATTTATTAAAAATTAGAAATTAAATAAAATTATATAAAATTATAAAATTAATTATTATCTAGTTCCCATCGGCTCTTCTCTTTTTACTCCTTTCACTATTAATTCCCAGCCTTTTCCTTCTTTCATCCTTCATTCTGCATCTTGTCCTGAAGATGGATCCCCGTTGGGATTCGAAACGTCGACCAATGTTATATAATACTGTGGATAATCCAGAAAGCCTTTCTATAAATCAAGTTAAAGGGATATATCAAACAAAGAACCCAAGGATGAAAGTTTACAAAAATGAAGTTTGGGACATAGTTGATAATTTTTTTGTTGAGCCCCTAATTTCAATAGTTTCTAGGCAAGAAAATTGTATTGTTGATTCACTAGCCACTATAAGTATGTCCAAAATTCATGTCTATCCAAACAAGAAATATCAAATAGAAATGAGATGTAGACCTTCCATTCCAAACAACTTTAAACACTCGAAGGTATTTGAATATTATCAACAAATAAAGATATTTTTGGGAATGACAGATGAGTTTTCCAATAGTCCTATTCATGAAGATTCAGATTCAGATAACCAGGCTGATACAAATTATTTTTTAAATGTTATAGGCGACGAGAAAATAATTCAGCTAAGCAATAATTTCTTGCCTAGTGGGTTAGTGCCTTTGGAACAATGATGTTGTTGTTAAACCAAAGATGAAGCCTGGCAGGTATGAATTAAGGGACTGTAATTTAGGCACAGAAAAAGAGCTAATGGTTTTTAAAATTTCCAATTCTTTAAATGAGAAGCAGAAGAATAAATAATATTCTTTATTTCAATAATTTTTTGATGTCTTTTCATGAAAATATGAATATTTAACGGTCTATGACAGAAGTATAATTCAACACACTATACTCTTAAAGGAAAATGAAAATATTTTAAAGAAAAAACTAAGGAGAATAAATCCAAGGTTGATGCCATTGATAGAGAAAGAGGTGAAAAATTTGTTGGATGCTAAGTTCATAATTTCTCTGAGATTTTCAAAATGGGTTGCTAACCTTGTACCAGTGAGGAAAAAAGAATTGGGAGATTTGACTATGTGTGGACTTCAGAAATATAAGCAAAGTGCCATTAAAGGATAATTACCCACTTCCTAAGATGCAACATATTTTCAAAGTTTTTTTTGGTTGATAGAGGATTTCAATGTTAGATGGTTTCTCATGGTACAATCAGATATTGGTGCATCTAGAAGACCAAGAAAAGGAAACCTTCACTACACCATGGGGAATATTCATGCACTCCAAAATTTATTTGGAGTAATGAACACAGGAGATACATTTCAGAGGGAAATAGACATAGCCTTTTCAGGGGAAAATGATAAGTTTGTGGTAGTATATTTGGATGATATCACAATATATTTAGTATATGATTCTGAGCACTTAATACATCTCAGACAAGTGTTTTTTAAATGTAGAAAATTTGGTATTTCATTGAACCCCCAAAAATCACATTTTTCTATGAAAGAGGGTAATATATTGGGTCATATAGTACCTGAAGATGGTATCCAAATTTATCCATAGAGATTTGAAGCAATACAAAAGCTCAAGTTACCCAAAAATAAAAAGGAGATCCAGTCATTTTTGGGTAGAGTAAATTTTCTATGGATATTCATTCCAAGATTTGTTGAAATATTAAGGGTAATTAACAACATGTTGAATAAGAACAGTGAAATCAAGTGGAAACTTGTAGCCAAGCAATATTTTGAAGAAATTAAATCAGCAATAACTAAAGCCCCTATTCTTATCAGCCTAGATTTCTCAAAATATTTCCTAGTCTTTTCATTTGCTTCAAAACATACTATTGCGAGAGTCTTGTTGTTGGTCAAATTTGTCATTGATGTCAATATGGAAATGTTGAAGATGGATAAAACCCTAATAATTTCCTAACCCTAATTGATTGGAATCCTTAATCTAGCATTGCTTAAACCCTAAGAGATTTATCTTGCAAACAATAACCCTATGTGTGAAACTGTAAGTACAAAATCCTAAATGAAGAACCTAACCCTACCCTAAATCCTTGCTCATAATGATACCCTAACCCTGAAAATTTAAAGAACTAAACCCTAACCCTAATTCCTAAATCCTAAAAACCAAACCATAAATAATATAACAATTTTAACAATTTAATAAAACCTTATTTTTAATATAAAGTAAATATTAAAATATTAACTTTATATTATAATAAAATAATTTAAATTTAAATTTTTTTATACCATTATGGCACATATACTTTTCCAAAGATAAAATATTAAAAAAATGGAATGTTATATAACATATTACACATTGTTAATCTAGGTTCTCATTGATGCCAATATGGAAATAAGATGCTAGGTGATGAAGAAGAAGTGTGATTCCTTTGGTGATATGAATGATGGAAAAGTACATGATGACATTAATAATGCTTCATGACATTGACATTATAACCCTATGACAAAGAAGGCTAACAATGAGAAGTCCATTACTCGAAGGCATTCTGTCTTACTTCCATTTCTGCATCAATAAATGACCACTCACACTAAAAATTATTTTTCACTACCTTAGATGCATAATTTCTTTACAAAACCTTCACCACCATTTAGATCATATTTTTATCTTTCTAATGAGCTATCACTTGGCTGAAAACTCCGAATGGTGACAGAGAACGATAATTTTCAAGTTGAAAACAATATTCTGGTCTTGGAGCTGACCTGTTCCAACCTAACTATGTCGGCCTGCCTTGGGGTCATAACTTCTCACACTTGAACCACTATAAATCAGTGATCCATTTCATTTCTCAAATAACTTAGTTCAGTCATCCATCACAGATAAATATATTTAGTTCACAACTCGTGAACTAGAAGACACCAAAGAGAAGGAGTTGAAAACCCAAGGAGAAAAGGTTGCAGATAGTCCTGGAAACTTTATTTTGGAATAATACTTGGACTTCTATTACAGATCCTATGTACACTAAATCGGAATTCTGGGTTGAAACTAAATTAGGGTCACAACACCATTGATTTAGTGCCACCAAACATTCGATCCAACACAAAGATACAAGGTCTTGCAACCTTCAGTTGAAATCTTTGGACATGAACCTACAGGCTCAGACCTACTATAATATTCTCGGACCTTGTACATAATATTAGTGGCTTGGACCTATGATAGGAATTTGTATCAGGGGCAAAAATTAGCTTGAAAATGAAAGTTCTTATAATTGAACCAAACTAGAATGACAACGATCGGCTCGTTGTAAGGAATCCAACACAACTTGTTTCATTGGAAACCAAGTTTGGATGAAGGAGTTATGGTATGTTGATCGTCGTTCAGAACAAACAAATTAAAAAAAAAAAAATATTGCATAACGGGTACAGCTGATGACATCGCATTCCAATCAGCATGCAGAGAATCTCCAATTTTTTTCCAATGGGATTGTGACAAGTGTTACTGTAGGATTTTCCAGTTTGGGTTGTGAAGGTAAAAATTGCCCAATGTCCTCCAAGGTTGAATTTAGGTTCATGATGTATTATTATGTGCTGGAATAATTTTTAGCTATTAAGGTTGGAATTAATGTGTGTATATATATAATTTTATTTTATTAATTAAAGGTTTTATATACCATATTCCCTATTTGGAGGCGTATTAAAATATGCCTAAGTCCAATGGCGTTAACAAAGGTTTTATGGTGTGTTGATAATACATTGCAAAATAAATGTAATAAGGGGCGAGGTCGGGGTTCGACCCCATGACCTCCCCCATACCACTCCGAACTTCTACCAATGGGCCATGACCCTATTCGTTGAAAAAATTTCGCACGACTTTGTACTTGAAGGGTATGCGATTTTGGATGGTGGGGCGAAGGGGGCTAGCCCCGCGGGCCAATGCTCCTCCATATGACCTTACCACGTGACCACACACAAGAACCCAGTTAATTGTGGATTAGTGTGTAGTTAATTCACTATTTAAGCACATTTAAGCCTTAAGTAATTTGCATTAATATGGCGATAGTTTCGGCGGATTCCCCAAATACAGCACCAGTTCCAAATTTGGTGGGGTTAACGCGCAGTTTTCCAGAATTAGAGGCAGAATTTAGGGAAGACTTTAATGGATCATATATTGAGAACTTTTCGACCAATTTTAGCTCATGAATAGTCATTCCTAGCCAATTGGCATGCTATGAATCCATTGGAATAACTTGCAGAGGCAATGGAACAAATCTACTGGTGTTTTTGGTCACTTGAATAATTTTGAAGTCGAGGGCCACCAAGAGGGAAGCCCATGCCTAGATCAATTGAAGGCCAAATGGAGTGAATGAATAGTCAATTTTTGATGTATTTGATGCATTTAACACAGTGGTATAGTTGTTAGGGGCGTTGGAGCACATCTGAAGGTATTTTTGTCACTTTGGAGATTAAACAAGCCCATGGCCACCAATATGGGAGGTCAAGCCTAGAGAAGTTGGTAACCAAATTTAGGGATTGAACAGTCATTTTTGGGGTATTTGAGTGTTATGAAGCCAATGGAACATTAAAAAATTCCATTGGAGTAATGCAGGTGCTTTTAATCAAACATTCTACTCTTAATCGCAAGCGAGCCTAGCTAGTTAAAGCAAGTCCATGGAGATGTAGCCCAAGAGGGGTGAACTCTATTATCATCCATTGTGTTATGTGATTTTTGTGAGTTATATTTCTGCATTTCATATGATGTATATGAATTTTTAATTTTTAATTAACTCATAATTTGATCATCAAAGACACATGAAACTACACACATAAACCCCTTCACAATTGGTTAACATGAGATGATCCTTAAACATATTTTTAATACTGAAGAGGGAGCTTGCATAGAAATAACAAGTTTTCCAATATTCAAATCAAGGTGGCATCAGAGGAAAAATTTAGCTCATTTTAGCCAAGGTTAGCTAATTCTTCTATAGCTATTGGTTTTTTAATTTGTGCAAGGATAATTTAACCTTGTGCAAGTTTATGTGTGAAGGAGAAGGTCAAAATTGAGATCCTAAGTCTCAAATCATAGCAAAGAATGTTGTATGCATTGCATGTGTAATGGCAGCTTCATTAAGTGATGCTTCTAGTCAATCTTCCTTAACAAAACTCTTTAATAAAGAGATGTTGCAGAAACGTTACATCATGATTAATAGGAAGCAAGAGAAGCATGAAGATAGGAGGAAGAGCAATAAAATTCAAGAGAAGTTGATTGCCATGAAGGAGGAGAAGCAAGAGCTTATTGAAAGGATGCATGAGATGGAAAGTCAGCTCCATGTTACAAATGAGAAACTAGAAAGGATGCATGAGATGGAGATTCAAATCCATGATGCCAAGGAAGCCTTAGCCAAGCATGTGCTTGAAAAAGAGGCATGCAATTCAAGTTTATCTTCAATTTCATCTCAAAATGAATGTGTAGGTGCTTTTAAAAGACACACTATAGGAATAGGGTCAAATTATTGATGAATATGGGATATGAAGGTAAAGGATTGGGAAAAAATGCACAAGGCATAGTTGAGCCAATTGTTGTTGAGGAAAGACCTAAGTATTTGGGTCTTGGTTATGGACAACCATATCAAGAAAGCTCTAAAGCCAAGGAGGCACATGAAGTTGTTCCAAGAAGGACTTTCATTTCATGTTCATTACCTCAAGCTTGTGAAGATTGTGTTCATGAGGAATGCAAAATTTTTACACCCACTTTGCAAGAAGGTGCTCATAAGCATGCAGCTAATGAGAATGGCAAAAAAAAGGATGTTTAAATCTCTAAAACCATTTAAGAAATTTTTGGTATTCCGAAGAGAGCCACTACCTCATCAAATTCACCTCCTCAAGAAGGAGACAAAGGTGAATGTTCAAGGTATAAATATGATTTTAATCAAGATGCTTTTGATTATGATAAACATGGAAAATTCTCACATAATATTTGGAGAAAATTTGCATGTTCCTTTTGTGGTTTGGATAACCATAATGTTTCAAGATGTTGGAAAAAGGTATTAGAGGAAAATTTTAGCTCATTTTAGCCAAGGTTAGCTAATTCTTCTATAGCTATTGTTTTTTGAATTTGTGGAAGGATAATTTAACCATCTGCAAGTTTATGTGTGAAGGATAAGGTCAAAATTGATATCCGAAGTCTCATATCACAGCAAGGAAGCTTTGTATGCATTGCATGTGTGATGGAAACTTCATTAAGTAATGCTTCTAGTCAATCTTCCTTAACAAAAATCTTTGATAAAGAGATGTTGTAGAAACTCTACATCATGATTGGTAGGATGCAAGAGAAGTATGAAGATAGGAGGAAGAGCAATAAACTTCAAGAGAAGTTGATTGCCATAAAGGAGGAGAAGCAAGAGCTTCTTTAAAGGATGCATGAGATGGAGACTCAGCTCCATGTTGCACATGAGAAACTATCAAGGATGCATGATATGGAGATTTAGATCCATGATGCCAAGGAAGACTTAGCCAAACATGTGCTTGAAAAAGAGGTATGCAATTCAAGTTTATCTTCAATTTCCTCTAAAAATGAACATGTAGGTGCTTTTGAAAGACACACTAGAGGAATAGGGTCCAAATTATTAATGAAGATGGGCTATGGAAAACATAATGGAGAAAGCTCTAAAACCAAGGAGGCACATGAAGGTGTTCCAAGAAGGACTTTCATTTCATGTTCATTACCTCAAGCTTGTGAAGATTGTGTTCACAAGGAATGCAAAATTTTTACACCCACTTTTTAAGAAGGTGTTCATAAGCATGAAGCTAATGAGAATTGTGAACAAGAGTATGTTGAAAGCTATAAAACCATTGAAAAAATTGTTGGTATTCCGAAGAGAGCCACTACCTCATCAAATTCACCTCCTCAAGAAGGCGACAAAGGTGAATGCTCAAGTTATAAATCTACTTTTAATCAGGTTGCTTTTGATTATGATAAACATGGAAAATTATCACATAAGATTGGGAGAAAAGTTGCATGCTCCTTTTGTGGTTTGGATAAACATAATGTTTCAAGATGTTGGAAGAAGATAGCCATGCACAGGAAAATTTCAAAGAAAAGGAGGCATAAAGCCAAAGACAAATAAAACCATGTTGAAAAGAAGATGCAATTGTTTTGCACTCATTGCCATAAGTAAGGTCATTTTGTAGATAAGTGTTGAACTTTGTATCCAACAACTCATCCATGACATTTGAAGAAGGTGGAGAAAGAAAATGGAAAGAATGGAAAAGAACATTCCATAATTGATGTGGGTCAAAATGATTCACATGATGATGATGATGATGTGCAGCTGAAAGAAGAGCCATTGAAATGGTTTGGTAAGAGATGGTTATATTTCTTATCCAATTAAGGCTTTGCATGTATTTTGATGATTGATGCATTCTTTTCCAATTGAATGCATGTTGCATGTTTACGCCAAGAAAGTGATTGAAAGTGGAGTATGTTGACTCACTTTATTGCAGAAAAAAATGTTCATTTCGAGTTGTAAGTTCATGTACATATGAATGGAGTTCTTGTACTTATGATTGTACTTGTGAGAGAGTTGAAGAATTGTATACATGCATGAGATTTTGTGTGTATAAACAGTGGAATTTCGATGATTCAATTGTGCTTGAACATGCATGAGTAATTGACTTGTGTTGGTCGATTGCTTTGCTTAACATGTATGTTGTCAAATTGAGAGTTTTCATCATTTGAATATGCATGAATGTCGACATGTGTTGGTCGATTGTGTGTTGTATGCATGTCATATCAACTTGGAAGAGTTGATTTTGTCTCCAAATAGGGAAAGGAGATGTTGACGATGATAGAACTTGGGAAATAGAAGATTATTCATCTCTTGTGAGATTACCAATTTTTCTGGGTCCAAAACCATGTCAGTGGGAACGTGTGATCAGAATCTAGATCAGGGGGAAAAATTAGCTTGAAAATGAAATTTCTCAGAATTGCACCAAACTAGAATGACAATGACCATTCTGTCGCAAGGAATCCAACGAAACTTGTTTCGTTGAAAACCGAGTTCGGATGAAGGAGTTACGGTCTGCTAATCGCCGTTCAGAACAAGCAAATTAAAAAAAATATATTGTAGAATAGGTACAGTTTATGACATGGCAGTCCATTCAGCATGCAGAGAATCGTCTTCAGTTTTTGTCCAATGGGATTGTGACAAGTGTCACTGCGGGATTCGATAGTTTGGGTTGTGAAGGTAAAAATTGCCCAATGTCCTCCAAGGTTGAATTTGGGTTCATGATTTATTATTGAAATATTTCATAACCAACGGTTTTCAGATGGTGTATTATGGTGCGTATCAAAGGTTTTATATACCATATTCCATGTTTGGAGGCGTATTAAAATATGCCTAAGTCTGATGGCGTTAACAAAGGTTTTATGGTGCATTGATAATACGTTACAAAAACAATGTAATCAGGGGTGAGGTCGGGGTTCGATCCCATGACCTCCCCCATACCACTCCGCCCTTCTACCAATGGGCCATGACCCTATTCATTGAAAACATTGTGCACGAATTTTTAGTTGAAGGGTATGTGACTTTGGATGGCGGAGATGAGGGGGCCAGCCCTGCGGGGCAACCCTCCTCCACATGACCTTACCACATGACCACACACCAACGCCCAGTTAATTGTGGATTAATGCACAATTAATAAAATAGCTAAGCATAGTTAAGCCTTAATTAATCTGTAGTTAAGATAGTGGCATTTTCGATGGATTCCCCAAATTTAGTGCCACTTCTAGATTTGGCGTGGCTAACTGGCAGTTTTACAAAATTAGAGGCAAAATCTAAGGAAAGCTTTAATGGATCATATCTTGAGAAATTTTCGACCAATTTTCGCTCAAGAGTAGTCATTCCTAGCATATTGGCATGCCTTGAATCCACAGGAACAACTTGAAGAGGCAACGAAGCAAATCTACAGGTTTTTTCAGTCACTTGAAGAATTTTGAAGCCCGAGGCCACTAGGAGGGAAGGCCATGCCTAGATCAGCTGAAGGAAAAATGGAGTGAATGAATAGTAATTTTTTGATGTATTTGATGCTATGAACATAGTGGTATAATTTTCATAGGTGTTGGAGCACATTTGAAGGTGATTTTATTACTTTGGAGATTAAACAATCCCATGGCCACCAAGACGGGAGGTCAAGCCTACAGGAGATGGTAACCAAATTCAGAGATTGAACAGTCATTTTTGGGGTATTTGAGTGTTATGCATCCAATGGAAGAGTTAGAAAATCCTTTGGAGCAACACACGTGCTTTTAATCAGAAATTTTACTTTTAATCCCAAGAGGGCCTAGCTAGTTAAAGCAGGTCCATGGAGATGTAGCCCGGGAGGGGTGAACTCCATTATCATCCATTGTGTTATGTGATTAATATGAGTTATATTTATGCATTTCATATGTTGTATAGGAGTTTTTAATTGTTAATTAACTCATAATTTTATCATCAAAGACACATGAAACTACACACATAAACCCCTTCAAAAATGGTGAACATGAGACGATTCGTAAACATATTTTTAATACTTATGAGGGAGCTTGCAAAGAAATAAAAAAAATTTCCATATTCAGATCAAACTAGTATCCGAGGAAAATTTTTGCTCATTTTAGCCAAGGTTAGCTAATTCTTCTATAGCTATTGGTTTTTGAATTTGTTCAAGGATAATTTAACGATGTGAAAGTTTATGTGTGAAGGAGAAGGTCAAAATTGAGATATCAAGTCTCAAATCACAAAAAAGAAGCTTTGTATGCATTGCATGTGTGATGGAAGCTTCATTAAATGATGCTTCTAGTCAATCTTCCTTAACAAAAAATCTTTGATAAAGAGATGTTGCAGAAAATCTACATCATGATTGATAGGATGCAAGAGAAGTATGAAGATAGGAGGAAAAGCAATAAACTTCAAGAGCAGTTGATTTCCATGAAGGAGGAGAAGCAAGAGTTTCTTGAAAGAATGCATGAGATGGAGACTCAGCTCCATGTTGTAAATGAGAAACTAGCAAGGATGCATGATATGGAGATTCAACTCCATGATGCCAAGGAAGCCTTAGCTAATCATCTGCTTGAAAAAGAGGGATGTAATTCAAGTTTATCTTCAATTTCCTCTCAAAATGAATGTGTACGTGATTTTGAAAGACACAATAGAGGAATAGGGTCCAAATTATTGATGAAGATGGACAATGAAGGTAAAGGATTGGTAAAACATGCACAAGGAATATTTGAGCCAATTTTTGTTGAGGAAAGACCTAAGTATTTGGGTCTTGGTTATGGACAACATGATGGAGAAAGCTCAAAAGCCAAGGAGGCACATGAAGGTGTTATAAGAAGGACTTTCATTTCATGTTCATTACCTCAATCTTGTGAAGATTGTGTTCATGAGGAATGCAAAAGTTTTACACCCACTTTGCAATAATGTGCTCATAAGCAATTGTTGGTATTCCAAAGAAAGCCACTACCTCATCAAATTCACCTCCTCAAGAAGGCGACAAAGGTGAATTTTCAAGGTATAAATATGCTTTTAATCAAGTTGATTTTGATTATGATAAACATAGAAAATTCTCACATAATATTTGGAGAAAAGTTGCATGTTCCTTTTGTGGTTTGGATAACCATAATGTTTCAATATGTTGGAAGAAGATAGCCATGCACGGGAAACTTTCAAAGCAAAGGAGGCAGAAATCCAAAGACAAAGAAAACCATGTTGAAAAGAAGATGCAATTGTTTTCCACTCATTTCCATAAGAAAAGTCATATTGTAGACAAGTGTTGGAATTTGTATCAAACAAGTCATCCATGACATTTGAAGAAGGTGGAGAAAGAAAATGGCTAGAATGGAAAAGAAGATTCCATAATTCATTCAAGTCAAAATGATTCAAATGATGATGATGATGTGTAGCTGAAAGAAGTGCCATTGAAATTGTTTGGTAAGAGATGGTTACATTTTTTATCTAATTAAGGCTTTGCATGTATTTTGATGATTGATGCATTATTTTCTAATTGAATGCATGTTGCATGTTTATGCCAAGAAGGTGATTGAAAGTTGGGTATGCTGACTCACTTTATTGCAGCAAAATTTGTTCATTTCATCTTGTAAGTACCTGTACATATGAATGGATTTATTGTACTTATGGTTGTACTTGTGAGAGAGTTGAAGAATTGTATACATGCATGAGAGTTTGTGTGTATAAACAGTGGAATTTTGATGATTTCATTGTGCTTAAACATGCATGAGTAATTGAATTGTGTTGGTCGATTGCTTTGTTTAACATGTATGTTGTCAACTTGAGAGTGATGATCATTTTCACATGCATGAGTTTCGACATGTGTTGGTAGATTTTGTGTTGTATGCATGTCATATCAACTTGGAAGAGTTGATTTTGTCTCCAAAGAGGAAAATGAGATGTTGACGAAGTGTTTCATGAGATATGAAATTCTTTTTGTTTTGGGAAAAGAATCATGAATTTGTTATGCATACTTATGCTTGACTTGAGAGTCAGTTGTTTGAAGAGGAATGCTTCTCGACTTGTGTTTGGTCGATAAATTTTGACACCGAGATGTGAGGGTACATGGCGATGTTCACATGATGTGAAATTAGTTGCTTTGAAAGAGCAAGAGGATATGTCGGCAAGTTGTTTCTTGAATTATGTGTTTTTCAAATTAATGGTTGAATCTGAATATCTTATGTTGTGACAAGATGTCAAAGAGTTTGCAGCCATTGTAGACCATTTTATGTGTTGACGCCTAGAAGAGAAGGAGATGGCGGATTCATTCTTCCAGATGTGGAATTTGGAACCGTGAAGGTAAAAGAATGGTCATTTCTTTTCTTATTTTTACTGATGTTGGAACTCATTGTTGTAGTTCACTCATTATGAAAAGGAGGAACAAGATTCTTAGTGGGAAGGAAATCAGTTAGTTTTCCAAGCACCGAGGAATCGATTTGGTACTGCAAAGTGTTATATGAGCAATAATCCAATAAGTGTTGGATGGGTCAGCAGAAAAAGGATAATAGTGGTTGAAGAGCCAAGCCATTTGCAAGGCAAGGCAAGGCATGTCAGTGGACAAGTGGTTGTGATGGAGAATTTTCCATGTAGAATCAAGATGGTAGAACTTGGGAAATAGAAGAGCATTAGGCTCTTATGAGATAACCAACCTTTGTGGGTCCAAAAGCATGTCAGTGGGAAGTTGTGATCAGAATTTGGATCAGGGGCAAAAATTAGCTCAAAAATGAAAGTGCTCAGAATTGCACCAAACTAGAACGACAATGACCGTCCCGTCACAAGGAATCCAACGCAACGCGTTTCGTAGAAGACCGAGTTCGGAATAGGGAGTTATGGTCTGTTGATCGTTGTTCAGAACAGACAAATTAAAAATATATATATTCCAAAATAGGTGTCAAACCAGGAGGTAACTCCTCAAAATCAGAATGTGTATTAGATGAATAATGCATATGGATTTATACATGGAGGTGAGGCTATTGGGATTCATCTCCCAATGACTCTTGGCCTTCCTTATTTCCTAATATTAAATAATATACAATATTAAATGTGCACACCCATCCCATAGGATTAGGTGTCAACATTCCCCCTTTAATCCGAAGGGATGTTGGTGAGTCCAAGCATCGATCTGAACTTTTCAAACTTTTCTCTTCCAAGTGCTTTGGTGAAGATGTCAGCAGTTTGCTCATTTGTGGAACAATGATGTATATGGATGGTTTTGGCCTGAACATGATGTCGAATTAGATGGTACTTTGTATTGATGTGCTTTGTTCGATCATGGAACTTTGGGTTCTTGGCCAACTTTATTGCAGAAGTGTTGTCGATCATGAGTGGAGTGGAATACATTTGTTTCATCTACAAATCTTCCAGGATTTTTCGGAGCCACACAATTTCCTTTATTGCTTTAGCTGCTGCCACATATTCTGCCTCGGTCATGGAATCTGCTGGAACTGACTGTTTGTGTGATCTCCATGAGACAGCTCCTGATCCAAGACTCATGGTGTAACCTATAGTAGACACCCCTGTTTCTTTGTCGCCATCAAAGTCTGAATCAGAGTATCTGATCAAGTTGAAGTCGCCTACCTGTGTATATTTGAGTCCAAAGTCTTGAGTCCCCTTCAAGTACCTTAACACTCTTTTTGTAGCAGACCAATGTCCTTCACAAGGTTTTTGCATGAACCTTGAGAGGATTCCAACAACAAATGAAATGTCAGGTCTGGTGGTGGTCAGGTAGATAAGACTTCCTACAAGCTATCTATACTTAGTTGCATCCTCAAATTCCTTCCCTTCAATAGATGTGAGCTTCAAGTTTTGTTCCATTGGAGTGGTTAAGGGTTTAAAGTCATCCATGCCAAATTTGTTCAAGAGATCTCCAATGTACTTCTTTTGAGAAAGAAATATGAATTTAGGATGTTGAATTACTTCAATACCCAAATAGTAATGAACATGACCCAAATCAGTCATTCCAAAACCTTTCTTCAACTCTTTCTTCATGGATGCAATATAGCTCTCATTGTTTCCTGTTATCAAAAGATCATCTACATATACCACAAGATATACAACTGTTTTTCCAACTTTATTAACAAACAAAGTTGCATCATCAAGATCAAAATGTTTGAAGTAAGTTTCAGAAGATGCTCAGTCAATTTCTCATACCAGGCTCGTGGTGCTTGCTTGAGGCCATACAAGGATTTTATAAGCTTGCAAACTTTGTTTTCTTGACCCTTTACAACAAATCCTTCTGGCTGGGACATATAAACTTTCTCCTTTAGATCTCCATTCAAGAAGGCTGTTTTTACATCCATCTGATGGACTTTCCATCCATTCCGAGCTGCTAAGGCAAAGAGAGTCCGGATGGTGGTCCATTTTGCTGTGGGAGCAAAAGTTTCTTCATAATCGATTCCTTCTTTTTGTGCAAAACCTTTTGCCACAAGCCTGGCCTTGTGCTTGTCAAGGAGTCGTCTCGCTTTGTACTTGTTCTTGTAGACCTAATTTACGCCCAATTGGTTTGCTTCCTAAAGGCGGATCAACCAAATTTTCCAAGTGCCATTCTTTATCATGACCAGGCTCTTTCCAGACGTCTTTTCCATTCATCATGAGAAGCTAGCTTTTCAAGGAAGTTGGTTCATGGACTAGACAAACTTCCACCACAAGCAGGTTACAATATCCATATCAACAGGAGAATCAGAATTATCTACATCACCTTCGATTTGTTGAGTGGAACTTCTTGTTCTTGTTTTTCCAACCTCATCAGGATGAACATTCTCCAGTGTCTTTGTCAGCCATTTGGGAGGACCTTTCTGAGATGGCCTAGGCTGCTCACTTGACTGAGTTGGGATTGATTCAAGATTCAATTTCCCAATTCTGTCAATCACATCATTCAATGTGTCATCCGTGGTTGTTTCTTCATGTGGGGGAGAGAGTGCTTCAGGACATGATTCCACAGTTTGATTCAATATCGGAATCCCCCCTTCAAGATGTGGAATCTCATTATCAAATTCTTGGAAAGACTTTGCATGTGTGAATCTATCCAAGCGATCAAGTTGCCGCTCAACAACCTTGTCACTCTTGGAAGATTCAAGAAATATGACATCTCTTGCTATTACAAACTTCTTATTTGCTTCATCATAGAGACGATATCCTTTGGAGGTATTGGAGTACCCCAAGAAGATACATTTTCGACTTCTAGCACCAAGTTTGTTCCTTCGACCCTTGGGTATCAAGGCATAACAGGTGGACCCAAAGACCCTGAAATGCTTTACCGAAGGAATGTGGCCATGCCACATTTCAAAAGGAGTTTTGTTTCTAATTGAACTTGAAGGACACCTATTCTTTATGTAAACAACACATAGAATTGCATCAGCCCAAAACATCAATTTTACATTCTTGAAAATAACATGGTTTTACCATATAAATAGTTCGTCTTCATTCTTTCACTACACCGCTCGTTGTGGATTATATGGCACGCTTGTTTGATGTTTGATTCCATAATGACGTACATAATTTTCAAATTTCCATGAATGTATTCTTCATTATCAGCACGTATGGTTATGTACAGTATCATTTTCAATCCATGCATGAAAATTATTGAAAGTTTGAAAAGCATCAGACTTATTCTTCAGTAAGTAAATCCAACACATTCTGGTGTAGTCATCAATAAATGTCATCCTGTATTTGTTTCCATTTGCAGAAGCAATAGGCATAGGGCCACATAAATCTGAATGAACAAGTTCAAGTTTCCTATGTGCTCTTGAGTGTGAATCATGAAATGGCTGTTTGCTATGCTTTACTAGAATACAAGCATCACATTCCTTAGGTTTTCTAGGAATTGTAGGCAGTCCATCAACACCATTTTTCTTCAACAAACGAAGGTTGTCATAGTTTAAGTGTCCAAATCTAGCATGCCATAAAAGACTTGATGGGAATGTACCTTCATCATGATGTGAACTGAATGCAAAGTTTTGAGCATGAGTAGATGAACCTTTCAGCTTCAAGAGTCTTCCTTCTTCTATTCCCTCCATGACAAGTGAGTGATTTGATGCTTTTCTGACCTCTGCCTTGCCATCAAACAAGTGAATGGAGTGTCCTTTCTGGCAGATTTGGACCAAGGACAACAAGTTTCTCCTCAACTCACGGAGGTAGAGAACCTCATGTAGAATATGATCTGGAAGACCAGGCAACTTAAGCCTGACTGTGCCAAGCCCTGATGGCTTGAGTTTGGATTTATCTACGAAATATACTGCTCCATCAACTTTTTCAGTGAATTCTTCAAAAAAATCTTTTCTAAATGTCATGTGACATGTTGCTCTTGAATCTAGCAACCAATCATCTCTCCATTAAGTAAATGAAACATCAAATAGGCTTTCAGTTACTCCATTGTTACAATGTGCTAGAACAGAATGAGCTGATTCATCTGGTTTACCTTTGTCTTTGTCATTAGTTTTACCTCTGTCTTGATTTGTTTGCTGCTGAGCTTTAGATTGTCTGCCCCCCTTTTCTCTGAAGTTTCTTCTTCGTCTTCTGCCTTCTCTTCCTCTTGATGGACCTGAAGCATGTCTCTTTTCTCTTTGTGTCAAGTAGGTAGCCTCTTTAGAAGATGAAGGGACTATCATCTTCTTTTGAAGGAGGAGAGAAAAAAACTTTGCTGGAGAATCTCTTTTGAAGGAGAGAAAGCAGAAACAATCTTTGCTGGAAAATATACTGAAAAAACTCTTTGCTGCAAATATACTGAATTTAAAGGACAGAAAAACTTTTTGCTAAAAGACTGAATTTAAAAAGACACAAAAGCTCTTGCTCAAAACTGAATTCTGCACCAAAAAATATGTGTATTTTTTGTTTTGTTTGGAGAAAAATTTGTATGGGAGGTCGATATGGAATGTTTATGGGAGGGCGATATTGTGAAAATGGGAAGTGGTATGGGAGGGTGGTATTATGAATGAGTGAAATTGAAAATGGAGTGGGCAGTATTAAACGCAGGTGGAGTTGGAATATGAATGAAGGGGGGCGTATTAAAATTTGAAAGGGCGTAATGAATATTATAACAAATGGAGCAGTATTACAAATGGAGCGGACAACGTTTAAAATGGAATGACATCATATTAATGGACGCAATGTATATATGACAGCGTTACACAATGTAAGGGCGGTATTACCATAAGTAAATATGAGCGGTATAAAGGATATGAGCGGTATTGAACACTGAGTACCGAAAATATGAGCGGTATGTATTATATGGTATGGAATGAAACGCAGACAACGTTGTACATAAACGATGGAGAGGTATTATTAAAACGAAGACAGCGTTGTATGTAAACATTACAACGGCACCAAATGCAATCAACACGATACCACAGACAGTGTTGTATATAAACGCAGGGTGTGCAATCAACACGCTGATACCAGTATTGTAAAAACGCAGACAACGTTGTATATAATCGTTGCAGAAGGGAATGGAGGGCGGTGTTGCATGTGCAGTGGAGGGGAAGTCGATGTGGGAGATGGGTATGGAGAGGGGGTCGCGTGCTGTAGCTCGATAGGGGAGTGCGTATGGTGAGGAAGCCACGGGGTGTGCGCCGAGAGATGAATGTGGAACGTAGGGAGAGAGCTGAGGGAATGGAGTGAGGGAAGTGTGAGGAACATAGGGAGAGAGTTGTTTAGGGAGATAGCAGGTAGGTAGGGGAAATGGGTGAGTCGATGGAGAATGGAGGAGGCCAAAAGGCCGTTACAAAAAAACTGAAATGGCAGTGTGCAGGACTATAGGATTGTAGACTGGCAGGGGCTGAAATTTGCAGAATTTCAGGGTCTGCAGAATTGCAGAATCTTCAGGAGCTATAGGAGCTGCAAATGTCAGACCTATGGATAATTTAAGAGAAAAAAAAATGCAGAATAACAGTATAGCAATTTAATAGGAGCAGCAAAAACTATATTAAAAACTGACTGAGAAAAGGAGAGGGAGTTACACCACAGGCAAAAATGCCAATAGTGGAGTTGGCTCTGATACAATGTCAAACCAGGAGGTATCTCCTCAAAATCAGAATGTGTATTAGCTGAAGAATGCATATGGATTTATACATGGAGGTGAGGCTATTGGGATTCATCTCCAAATGACTCTTGGCCTTCCTTATTTCCTAATATTAAATAATATACAATATTAAATGTGCACACCCATCCCATAGGATTAGGTGTCAACAATAAGTACAGATGATGACATGGCAGTCCAGTCAGCATGCAGAGAATATTCTTCAGTTTTTTTCCGATGGGACTATGACAAGTGTCACTCTGGGATTCTCGAGTTTGGGTTGTGAAGGTAAAAATTACCCAATGTCCTCTAAAGTTGAATTTGGGTTCATGATGTATTATTATGTGCTGGAACCCATTTTTAGTTATTACAGTTGGAATATATATATATATATATATATATATATATATATATATATATATATATATATATATGGTTAATATCATATATTATATTATATATATTTATATATATACATATATTATATTTTATTAGTTAAATCCAAACTTATTTCATTACAAATTTCGCATATATATTAATAAAACCTAAACTACAAATTCACATTTATTCCAAAGTTGGATGTTAATGTGGTTGGCATTACATACTCTTGTAATATTACAAAGTCCGCATTAACCAAAGTTGGTGCAATATTTCATAACCAATGGTTTTCGAATGACATATTATGGTACGTATCAAAGGTTTGATATACCAGATTCCATGTTTGGAGGCATATTAAAATATGCCTAAGTCTGATGGCATTAACAAAGGTTTTATGGTGCATTGATAATACGTTGCAAAAACAATGTAATGAGGGGCAAGGTCAGGGTTCGACCCCATGACCTCCCCCATACCACTCCACCCTTCTACCAATTGACCACAACCCTATTCGTTGAAAACATTGCATATGAATTTGTACTTGAATGGTATGCGATTTTGGATGGCAGAGAAACGGGGGTCAACACCGTGGGCCAGCCCTCCTCCACATGACCTTATCATGTGATCACACACTAGCACCCAGTTAATTGCAGATTAGTGTGCAATTAATCAACTAGTTAAGCACAGTTAAGCCTTAATTAATTTGCAGTTAAGATGGCGGAAGTTTCAGCGGTTTTCCCAAATTTAGCGCCACTTCCAGATTTGGGGGAGCTAACTGGCAGTTTTCCAGAATTAGAGGTAGAATCTATGGAAAAATTTAAAGGATCATATATTGAATTATTTTTTATAAATTTTGGCTTAGGAATAGTCATTCCTAGCAGATTGGCATGCTTTGAATCCATTGGAACAACTTGCAAAGGAAATGGAACAAATCTACATGTGTTTTTGGTCACTTGAATAATTTTGTAGCCGAGGGCAACCAAGATGGAAGGCCATGTCTAGATCAGCTGAAGGCCAAATGGAGTGAGTAAATAGTCAATTTTTGATGTATTTGATGCTATAAACACAGTTTTATAGTTTGCAGAGGCGTTGGAGCATATTTGAAGGTGTTTTTTTCACTTTGGAGACTAGACAATCCCATGACCACGAAGATGGGAGGTCAAGCCTAGAGGAGTTGGTAACCAAATTCAGACATTGAACAGTATTTTTTGGGGTATTTGAGTGTTTTGAAGCCAATGGAATATTCAGAAAATCCATTGGAGCAATACAGGTGCTTATAATCTTAAATTTTACTCTTAATCCCAAGAGGGCCTAGCTAGTTAAAGCAGTTACATGGAGATGTAGCCCAAGAGAGGTGAACTACATTATCATCCATTGTGTTATGTGATTATTGTGAGTTATATTTTTTCATTTCATGTGTTATATATGAGTTTTTGATTGTTAATTAACTCATAATTTGATCATCAAGGACACATGAAATTACACACATAAACCCCTTCACAAATGGTAAACATGAGATGATCCTTAAAAATATTTTTAATACTGATGAGGGAGCTTGCATGGAAATAATAAGTTTTACCATCTTCAGATCAAACTTGGCAAGAGATAAACCCTTGGTTTATACTTCTAACTTGGACAGTGCATATCTAGCTCATACATTGGTGTTTGTTTGAAATATTTGTGGTGTGGAATATACTTACAACACTTTGGACTAGTCTTAAATACTCATACCTGTGAAATTGCAGATCTGTAGTGGCATTTAAAACTTTGGACCTGTGTTGTAGCAATGTGGGTGCATCAGAATACTGACAATCGACTTCAGACCTGTGGTTTTTCTTCATACTTCAGACCTGTGCCTTGGTGAAAGAATGCTCTAGATTGTGCAGAAGTATTAGTGTTGTGTGGTGGAGAACTATTGGTGTTATGTGGTGTAGAACTTTGGTGTAGAAGAATCGTCATAATATAGAGCTAGTACACTGCTGAAGTCTTGGTGTAGATGTGATGCAGTTTTTTTGGAACATGTTAGCGCTCGAATCTACCTCAGGCTGAAATGAGGTAAAACTCAAGGCTACATAAAACCACGCTCAGCCTCGTAGCTAGCCCTACGAGGACAGGAGAGGGCTCTCTCCGTCAATCTCGATAAAATGAGCAATAGGGTGCGAGATGACTTACGATACGAGCTGATTTTAGGCTAGTAAAGAGATAGGTAAGTTTGATTTTGATTTTTTGGGTTTTCGCTGGAGAAATGGGAAAAACAAATTTTGGGTCCGGGGATAAGGTCAGACCTTTGCAGAATTCGAGTTGGGGCGAGGTAGGTGAATGTCTTAATGCTTTAGATTGGATATGTGGATGGATCAGAACGAACAGGAGCTAAAAAGGGCAAGGATGAACATGGATCCTTTTCAAACAGTGGAAAACATGAAAAACTAAATGAATTCAAAGGCAGAGCACTGTGAACAATGGATTCAACCTCATCTACTCATTCATTTAATTTCAGAAGCATATGAAAGGAATGGCATACATTTAACATGAATAACTTACAGTAAACAGAGAGAAAACACCATCAAGAACAGAACACCACAAGAATCCCAACAGGTGCCGCAAAACCTCTGATCTTTCCTTAGCCAAAATATGAAAAAATATGTACAATGGTGCCAAAAGTTTCCCAAGAGTCCAACCTCTCCAACCTCTGAAAAGGATTGAGAAATTACATCATAAGACCATCCTAACCCCTTCCCACACCTCTAGGGGTCGAATTCCTTCTTCAGGGATCAGTTTCAACCAAATTCTAATCAAGGAACTAAAATCTAGGCAGCTAACAACTTGCCTCTAAAAGAGTGGAAACTTATTCATTTACATGATTTTCACTTTTTTAAGAGTGAATCTTCTAGAATAGGTAAAAATGAGCCAAAGTTACATGTCAACCATCAATTTACATCATGAAAACCCAAAAATTTCATCCACAAACAAAACTGGTCCAAACTGGCCGAAATTCTGAGCTGGAAGTTGAAAATTAAGCCAAAAATTTAAGTGGGTCGCGCGCCTTTCAACCTGATTTTGAGGCACTTCCCGGAATCCAAATTGAGCTCATGATAGCTCGTTGGAAATCCCTGGATGTTGGATATCCAACCCAAGTGGAATTTCTCAATTTGGAGTTCATTTACCCTGTCAGAAATCAAATCTCCCAACACTACTCCCAGCAGGTGCATCAATTCTCTTGAGGCAACGGTATTTTTGACATTTCTCTAAAACCATAATACCTGTGTAAAAAGTGAGGGAGGTTTTTCTTCTTTGGAAATTTTTGGACAAAAACCTCTCTCAGTTTTCAAAAATTCATCTTTGATTGCTCTGAAACATCTTTTGAGTGAAACTTATCCCGATGTGTGAAACAAGGGATTTTGTCGAAATGAAGCGAAACGAAGGGGATAAGGGGCTTCTAAATTCTTGGGGAAATTTTTGGAAGTAGGGAGGGATGTTAGGAAGCAGGGGAAAGTGGAATCTCAGAGATTGAGTGAGGGGAAGGGGTCCAAAAGGGCAAAACACAAGCCTAGCCTAGAAAATTGCCAAGTTGTGGCAAGAAACTAGGGTTTGTGCAAAAATGAGGAATTTTGGGGATCTCAGTGATGGGAAGTGTTTAATAAGGTATATTAAGGATAGGGGAAGGTGTGTGAACATCAGGATACAAGTCTTTTCGATGATTTGACCATCCAAGAGAAATTACCTCCAAAACCCTAGGAGAGGGAAATGAACCTTACCTAGGCAATAACCTGCTATGAACAAGTCAGAAATGACTCAATGGAACTGACATGATGATGACAACCCTCTGAATGATGGAACACTCAGCTGAATGGTGAGATGGACCGACATTTGGAAAAATTTGAAAAGAGTGAAAACAAACCCTAGACCTAATGCCTAGTGACCAAATTTTGCTTGAAGACTCATTGAAATGACAAAATTTGACCTTGACACTTTAAGATCACTTTGTAAGAGCATGTTATTCTTGTGCTCATTGCCAGAGAGTTGGAATGGTTTAGTAATGGCCATTAGTAACTTTTTCTCTGGATCTAGTACTTTAAAGTTTGATGATGTTGTTGGTGCTATCCTTAGCGAGGAAATGCGATGGAAAAGCTCTGGTGAGACATCAGGTAATGCTTTGAGTGCAGATTCTAGGGGAAGAAGAATGGAAAGAGGAAAGAGCTCAGGATATCGCAGTAAATCAAGGAAAGGCAGATCCAAGTCCAGATCAGGAATAGTGTGCTGAAATTGCGAAAAGAAAGGACACCTAAAGAAAGACTGTAGATCTTGGAAGGGAAAAGAAGGAGACACACAACAAGAAAAAAATCATGAAGCAAATGTGACAGGTGATGTGTTACAAGATGATTTTATTCTTTCTTTCGAAAATGTTACTAATTCTTGGGTTGTAGATTCAGGGGCTTCATTCCATGCCACACCTGATAAGAAATATTTTCGTGACTATGTTCAAGGAGATTTTGGACAAGTTCGTTTGGGTGATGATAAACCCTGTAAAATTGTTGGAATGGGTAAAGTTCTTGTAAAACAACAGAATGGAAACCAATGGCTACTAAAGGAGGTAAGGCATGTTCCAGATCTGAAGAAAAATCTGATTTTAACAGGGCAGTTAGGCGGTGAAGGTTGTGTGACAGCTTTCACAGATAAAACTTGGAAGGTCACCAAAGGAGCCCTGGTAATAGCAAAAGGAAAAAAGGTTGGTACATTGTATTTATGCAATGGTATTTCTAACTCTGTTAATGCTTTAACTTCCAAAGGAGCAGATGCAGCATTATGGCATCATAGGCTCTGACACATGAGTGAGAAGGGGATGAATATTCTTCACTCAAAAAATTTGTTGCCAGGTTTGAAGAATGTTGATTTGGATTTCTGTGAAAATTGCATTTATGGAAAACAAAAGAGAGTCAGATTTCTCAGAGTTGGGAAAGAAAAGAAGAGAAAAAAATTGGAGCTTGTGCATACAGATGTATGGGGACCTGCTCAGGTATCATCTCTCGGTGGCTCTCATTATTATGTTACTTTTATTGATGATGCAACTAGAAAAAAATGGATTTATTGTATTCAGAATAAATCTGATGTATTTGATACTTTCAAGAAATGGAAAGCTTTGGTTGATATTGAGACAGGAAAGAAGTTGAAGTGTCTCAGATCAGAAAATGGAGGTGAATATTGCAGCAAAGAGTTTGATAGGTACTGTTCAGAGCATGGAATTCGCAGAGAGAAGACAGTTCCAAGAACACCACAAGAAAATGGTGTGTTAGAAAGGATGAACAGAACAATCATGGAGCATGCAAGGTGCATGAGATTGCATGCAGGATTGCCTTTACAATTTTGGGCAGATGCTGTAGATACTGTTGTTTATCTAATAAACATAGGGCCTTCAAGTTCCTTGGATGGTGGTATTCCAGAGGAAGCATGGACAGGTAAAAAGGTAAACTACTCTTTTTTAAAGCCTTTTGGTTGTGAGGCCTTTGTCCATATTAATAAAGAAAATAGAACAAAGCTTGAGGAAAAATCAAAGAAATGTAACTTTATTGGATATGGTGCTAATGATTTTGGTTATAGCTTATAGAATTATTAAAATAAAAAAATCATTAGGAGCAGAGACGTAATATTAAATGAAAATGTCTTGTATAAGAATCAGCTGCAGAAAAAGAAATAGGAAAAAGAAAGCAAGGAATACACAGTTCTTGATGTGATAACTGAAAAAGTAAAGGTGCCTGAAAATAATAATAATCAACCACCACAACAACAACAGGCACCTCAAACACCTGAAAGTGGTGTTAGAAGATCTACCAGGATAAGTAGACCCCCTGAACGATACTCTCCTTCATTATATTATTTATTGTTGACTGATTCTGGTGAACCCGAATGTTATGAAGAAGAAATGCAGGTTGAAAGCAGGAAGAAGTGGGAGCTAGCCATGGAAGAAGAGATGGACTCCTTAATGCATAACCAGACTTGGGACTTAGTCAGGTTGCCTGCAGGTAAAACTACATTGCAGAATAAATGGGTTTACAGGCTGAAGGAAGAAGATGGAGGAAAACAGAGGTACAAAGCTATACTTGTGGTGAAGGGGTTTGCACAGAAGAAAGGTATTGATTTTGATGAAATATTTTCTCTTGTTGTTAAAATGAATTCAATCAGAACTATGTTAAGTTTTGTAGCAGTGGAAGATTTACATCTTGAACAGTTAGATGTAAAGACAACATTTCTCCATGGAGATTTGGAGGAAGAGATATACATGCAACAACCAGAAGGATATGAGGTAAAAGGGAAAGAAAAATTGGTGTGCAAGTTAAAGAAGAGCTTGTATGGTTTAAAACAGGCTCCAAGGTAGTGGTATCTAAAATTTGACAAGTTTATGTCTGAACAAGGTTATACTAGATGTCACTCTGATCATTGTGTTTATCTAAAAAGGCAAAATGATGGTAGCTATATTATATTGTTATTGTATGTAGATGACATGCTTGTTGCAGGGTTTAACATGCAGGAAATAAATGTGCTCAAAAGAAAATTGGTAAATTAATTTGCAATGAAGGATTTGGGAGCTGCAAAACAAATCCTTGGTATGAGGATAACTAGAGACAGGAAAAATCGCAAATTAACACTGTCTCAGAATGAGTACATAGAAAAGGTGTTGAAAAGATTTAATATGCAGAATGCAAAACCAGTTAGTACACCTTTTGCTAGCCATTTCAAACTTAGTAAGGAGATGTGCCCAAAGACCTAAGAAGACATGGATTATATGTCTAAAGTTCCATATGCATCAGCAGTTGGAAGCTTAATGTATGCAATGGTCTGCACAAGGCCTGATATCGCACATGCAGTGGGAGTTGTAAGCAAGTACATGAATAATCCAAGAAAAGAACATTGGATGGCAGTAAAATGGATTCTCAGATATTTGAGAGGTACCACAAATCAAGCATTATGCTTTGGTGGTTCAAACATTGCTCTACAGGGATATGTTGATGCAGATATGGCAGGTGACAGAGATAACAGGAGGAGCACTACATGATATGTATTTACTGTAGGTGGAACAGCTGTCAGTTGGGTTTAAAAAATCCAAAGTATCGTTGCACTTTCAACAACAGAAGCCGAGTATGTTGCTGCTACAGAGGCTAGTAAAGAAATGATTTGGTTACAAAGGTTTATGGATGAATTGGGTAAGAAGAATGATATGGGCACACTATACAGTGATAGCCAAAGTGTTATTCACCTTGCAAAGAACTCAGCATTTCATTCCAGGACTAAACACATACATCTCAATTACCATTTCATATGGTCAGTATTGGAAGATGGAGAGTTGAAGCTGGAAAAGATACACACTAGCCAGAATCCTGCAGATATGCTAACAAAAGTTGTAACCAGGGAGAAACTGAGAACATGCTCAGTTTCAATTGGTCTTCAAGGATGACGATGAAGATGAGAAATAGCCAGGTCCAAAGAGGAGTCATTATCCAGCAAATGAAGCAGCGGTGGAGTTGCTACAATCAGTCTCCAAGTGGGAGATTGTTGGGTGTGGAGCCTGATTATCTTGTTTACTTTATATCACAGCATTGGACCCCTGTACCTTAAAAGGGGCGGCAACGCCTGATCCGAATTTATGAAGGAACGCAATAGAATAAAAATATAACCATAAATACAGATATGCAGCGGAAATAACACTTCATTTCATTAATATCAAAGAACTGAAATTTGCTTACAGACAGAATGGAAATAAAACTAGCTAGGGCACTGGTAGCTATCTCTGAGGAGAGATGTGGCGGCTACAGGCCTCTGAACTGAGTTACAATGAGGCTCGAGGGCCTATTTATTATTGAGAAACAATGGAGAATCCTAAACATCCCAAAAAACTAACCCTAGGAGATGAAGCGCCAAAACTATGGGCCCCGTTTGGGTAAATTGGTGTTTCAACTTCCCAGGGACGTAACTTTCGCATACTATCTCCGTTTGACGCACATGATACATCATTAGAAAGCTCTATCCAAGGACTACAACTTTCGAGATGAATTTGATGATCAAATTCGCTGGTAAAAAAGATACCCAAAAAACGTCGTTTAGGGCCTCAAAACGGCTCCGGAAGTTCAGGACCTGAAAAACTGCTAAAAATAGTAAGTTATGCCGAAACTGAAAAACTGAAAGAGACAATGGTGGGGGCCCAACTGGAATAGGCGGGTGGCCACCAATATCCACCTGGATCATTCCTCCCCCCTTAGGAAGCAATGGTCCCCATTGCGTTAAGTTCCTCCATGAGATGAGGAAATTTCTGCTGAACTTGGTCCCTGGTGAACCACTTTCCTTGGTGCAGGAGTTGGCCAGCTTTGACAACCCGATACAGTTGGATCTGCTGTTGACGAGTGTTCTTGATTTGCATGTCCATGATACAATCCGTGGTGGCCTGTTCCATGCAGTCTGGGTTTAACTCTGTTGGTGTGAGTTGTTCTGCAATGTCCGAGGTGTCCAGTAGAGGTGGAAAGTAAGGACGAAGGCGATCCACATTGAATACTGGGTGCAGACCAAGGAATGGTGGAATACTAAGCTC